>CM066996.1:3818115-4040615 GCA_033977485.1 Hydrangea macrophylla
CGGAAACTTTCTTTCTCAAACAAGTTACTCATTCTTCTCTTCAGGAGGAGACACTAAGCGAAGAGTAGAATTGGGAAAGTTGGCCAGGCTTTGAAGATATGTCACCATCAAGCTATCAGAAGGATAACATGACGGAAAACAATGAAGCTCAACATGTTCCAATTGGGATCCAGCCAGAGGAACCAATGGCAGTAATAGCAGAACAAATAGAAGAAATTGAGGACACCGAGACTAGGAGTGAGCAGTCTACCACCCCTCACCCTTTAGTACAAGAGGACCAATCTCCTGAGAATACTCCTAAGGTACAATCTCTAAACTATTCTCCCAGTAATGTCATAGATGACTCTGTTGGCTATAGATTACCTTTCAGGCATAACCGTGGGAACCCACTCAACCGGTACTCACCTGACTACGAAGGAAGGAGGTCTAAATACCCAATTGCTAACCACGTCTCAACTCAGAGGTTATCAGAACCTCTTAAAGCCTTTGTTCATAAACTTTCTGCTGATTATGTTCCTAGCACAGAGCAAGAAGCCTTGAATCACCCTAAGTGGATCCAAGCAATAGCTGAAGAGATGGAGGCATTGCAAAAGAATGATACGTGGAAACTTGTGCAGCTGCCAAGAGGGAAGAAAAGAGTGGGATGTAGATGGGTGTTCTCCATCAAACACAAGGCAGATGGGTCAATAGAAAGATACAAGGCGAGACTTGTGGTGAAAGGATATACCCAGACATATGGTATAGACTACCAGGAGACTTTTTCACCCGTGGCAAAGTTGAATACTATTAGAGTACTACTTTCTCTCGCTGTGAACTTAGATTGGCCGCTACATCAGTTCGATGAAAAAAATGCTTTTCTTCATGGTGACCTTAAGGAAGAAGTGTACATGGACATCCCACCTGGCTTCACTACTTCAGCACAAACTGAGGTCGTGTGCAAGTTGCAGAAGGCATTATACGGGCTGAAACAATCACCTAGAGCCTGGTTTGGACGATTTAGCTTGGCTATGAGGAAGCAAGGTTTTAAACAAAGTAATTCGGATCATACTCTATTCTTAAAGCATCAACAAGGGAAAGTTACAGCTCTAATAATTTATGTCGATGACATGATAATTACAGGAAATGACAAGGAAGAAATCTCTAGTTTGCAGAAACATTTGGCAACCAAATTCGAAATGAAGAATCTTGGGGGGTTGAAGTATTTTTTGGGTATTGAAGTAGCTCGGTCAAGTCAAGGCATATTCTTATCACAAAGGAAATATGTACTTGATTTACTATCTGAAACAGGAATGCTTGATTGTAGGCCTGCAGATACACCAATGGTTCAGAATCATGGATTGGGAAGGCACTCGAATCAAGTACCCACAAATAGAGAGAGGTATCAACGTCTTGTGGGAAAACTAATCTACCTGTCACATACATGATCAGATATTGCCTACGCGGTGAGTTTGGTGAGTCAATTTATGCATTGTCCTAGTGAGGATCATATGAATGCAGTGCTTCGGATTCTACGGTACTTGAAGTCCTCTCCGGGAAAAGGACTCATGTTCAGAAAAAATAATCATCTTAACATTGATGGTTATACGGATGCGGACTGGGCAGGGAGTACTACTGACAGAAGATCTACATCGGGTTATTTCACTTTCTTGGGAGGTAATCTAGTCACTTGGAGGAGTAAAAAGCAGAAGGTGGTTGCGCTATCTAGTGCAGAGGCTGAGTTTAGAGGCATGGTTAAAGGGCTTTGCGAGCTTCTTTGGTTAAAGAGGTTACTGGAAGAAATTGGATACTCATCTGATTCTACAATGAATCTATTTTGTGATAATAAAGCGGCTATAGAGATTGCACACAATCCAGTTCAACATGATCGTACAAAACATGTTGAAGTAGATCGACATTTCATCAAGCAAAAACTTGAGGCCAAGATTGTTCAATTTCCGTTCGTGAAGTCAGAAGAGCAATTAGCGGATATACTTACAAAGGCTGTCTCTAGCAAAGCATTCTATAGCTCACTGGACAAGTTGGGCATTGGAGATATATATGTACCAACTTGAGGGGGAGTGTTGGTGTGAGCTGTTAATTGAAGATTGTGTGGAGTGATTACAGGGATTGTCTACCACTGATTATGGATCACCTAAGATACTAGCCTAGAATAGTATAGAGCTGTTATTCCCTTCCTAGAATAGATTTCTATACAGATTATATAAACTTACTCTTGTACTCTATAAATATATGAAAAGAAAACGATTCTCTCTCAATATTTCAACATGGGGTTTCTTTCAAAATCACCCCATATTCCTACATGGTCCCATATTTTTCACTTCGGTAACTTCTTGAAGATCAGCCCCCCCATTTAAGTGTTTTTCATCTGAAAACATTTCTTTTTAGGAAAATAAAAATAAATAAAAAAAGCCAGATGGGATGGAGTTGTTAAGAACAAAATAGAAGTGGATGGAGTTGGGAAAAGGGCACACTGTCCTTGCCTTGTTTTCCCTACATCCAAGATTGGATAAAATAATCCAAGTGCATGGAAAATGTCTTGGTAGACACAACTATCTAACAGATAAATAATGATTCCGAACACACCCCCCCCCCCCCCCCCTCCCTCCCTTCCTTCCTTTTTTTTCAGTAATTCTTTTAGTTATTGATAATTTACACACGTTTCTGGTAGTTTCTCACCAAACATGACGGGGTTCCAAGCCCAATTTCATCCATTATATTGGCAGGACTCCGGAGATGTCAATTAAACAGTTTTAACTATCGAGTTTTGTGTTTTTATCACTCTTACAAGAAGACATATCTCATGAACATGGGGTCATAGGGGTGAGAAGTTTATCAAGTCAGACCATGAGCAAGGGGTGCTACAGGAGGGTGGTTACCTTTGTGGTGTATGTGGCACAATTATTGGTGAATGGGGAAAACGATGAGAAAAATGGCTGGCATGAGAGGTAATTGGGTTTTGGGAATGTATGGAAATATCTACTCATCCCAATTTAGGCTATTTCGAGTCTTTTGGCTCCAACTGGTTTCTCTGGGCTAGGAACAAACTTCTTTTGTGGAACAAATTGTTGGATAAATATGTGTTTTGGCCATGTTTAATGCCTAATAAAGTGGGACCCACTTAGAATTTGAGTGGGGTCCTTGTGGATTTGTGTTTTCCTCCATGAGGAGATGAAGTTTGGATAATCACATGTCCAAAACTATTGTTGGGTGGATAAGAAATTAATTCTCAAAGGTTTCCCCTTACAAGGAGTTGTTGAAATTGAAAAGATTCACAACTTGCCTTATCCCACATAAGAAAACTAGAAGAAGTCTTTAGTGTATTTATAAGGCTACTTCATGTTTTGGGTTTAGGCCCCAAGGGGTACCCACTTTTGTTGAAGGGGGAAGGACCTAAGGCCCTTTGGGTTTACTCCACACATGTGCGCGCTGCCGCCGTCTGTCCAGCGTGCCGGGTCGGGTCATGGGTGCGGGTGCGGGTGCAGGTGCGACCCACACAAAGTATTTCTTTTTGGACCCCTCAAGTTTTAGTTTTCAATTCCTATATTTAGTGACCCTTGGAATTTCTGCACATGTTTTGCATTATAGAAACTTTTGGAATGTCTGAGGTTATAGAAATTGAAAAGACTCTGTGATTTATTTCACAGATTAAATTCGTTCAATTAATCCCCTATATATAGTATATCTCTCCCTCAGTCTATACAGTGTTTTCACAGACTGTTCTTAAAGAGTTCCTCCTTCCAGTTCTTAAATTTCCAGAGAGAGAGTCACAGACATAGTTGGTTCGCTAGAGCAGTTGACACCGCGCTTGTCAATTGTTAGTTGCCATTGTATCCTGTGAGACAGACACTGGAGATATCCTCGAGCACTTCTGGTGAGGCAGTGAATTCTTTTTAAGGAAATTGTGAATATATCACAGGCCTCGGTTTTGATATTTTACTTCCAGATTTCTGATTTCTTTTTGTTATTATAATTTTTGATTTCTATTGGCAATTTCAATTTGTATTATTAGATTAAAATCTATAATGCTTCTGTGTTTACACCTATTGTATTCAAACAGTTTGTTGAATATCAATACATTTTTCTAACAATCTTAAAACATATTGGTTTTTGATAATAAAAAATAATAATAATAATAATAATAATAATAATAATAATTAAATTAAACTGTCAAACAGACGCAGTTTTATTTCAAAGGAAAATTTTCTATTTAACAAAAGTTTTTTTCAGATTCAACTCTGAAAATTATCATAAGGAAAGGATTCAATCCTTTTCTTATTTTGGATTTAATTTTTACTTTGATAGTATTTTCAGAAATGGCAAATGAGACTGCGAACCCTGCTGTGACCGACGATGCTACTAGCTCCAACACTGTGGTGATTGGTTCGATCCCTGTGAAGGTTCACTCAATCCAAACGGTTCATGTGAACCATGGGTAGAAACCCAAAAAATTTAATGGTGTGGATTTCAAAAGATGGTAGCAAAAGATGCTATTTTATCTTACCACCTTGAACCTTGTGAGGTTCTTGAAGGAAGATGCTCCTGCTCCAAATGAGAACAAACAAGATCGGGAGGTTGTGTTAGCCATTGATGCTTGAAAGCACTCAAACTTTCTGTGCCGAAACTATGTGTTGAATGGCTAACACGATACCCTCTATAATGTGGATAGTGTTAAGACCACTGCTAAGGATATGTGGGAGTCCTTAGATAGGAAGTACAAAACTGAGGATGTCGGGTCAAAGAAATTTGTAGTGGGAGATTCCTCAACTATAAAATGGTGGACTCAAAGACTATGATCAATCAAGTTCAGGAGCTGCAAGTGATCTTGCATGAAATCCATGCTAAAGGGATGACCTTGAGTGAAACCTTTCAGGTCGTTGCAATTATTGAAAAAATGCCCCTGCTTGGAAGGATTTCAAGAACTACCTAAGCACAAGCGAAAGGAGATGAAAATTGAAGATCTGATTGTTAGACTTCGAATTGAGGAAGATAACAAAGGAGCTGACGGAAAAGTGGGAAATAATATTGTGGACAAGGCTAATGTGGTTGAGCATGGTCAAAGTTTAAGCGTGAAGAAGAAATTCTTTTCTGGCAAAGGGTCCAAAATGGGGCCAAAAGGTGGTATCTCCAAGAAGCCTAAATGTCAGTTTCAAGACAAATGGTACAACTATGTCAAAACTGGACACCGTGCTTCTGAGTGTCATCTGCCACAAAAGAAAGTCAAGAAAAATCAAGAGACTAACATAGAAGAATTAGACTATATCTTGAGGGATGTTTCATAAATCAATCTGTCCAATGTGGTCTCTGAAGTGAACTTAGTGGGATCAAACCCGAAGGAATGGTGGATAGACACTGGAGCTACTCGCCATATATGCTCTGATAAAGCAATGTTCACTTCTTTTGAACCAATGAATAATGGTGAGAAAATGTTTATGGGCAACTCAGCCTCTTCTGATGTGGAAGGTCAAGGAAAGATAATTCTGAAGATGACTTCAGGGAAAGACCTAACTTTGAATAATGTCCTGAATGTGCCTGAAATTCGTAAGAACCTAGTGTCTGGTTCTCTTCTGGGCAAGCATGGCTTCCAAATTGTTTTTGAGTCAGATAAAGTGGTACTGACTAAAGCTTGGATGTATGTGGGAAAGGGGTACATGAATGATGGGTTGTTTAAGCTTAAGGTAATGACCGTTGTACCAAATAACAATATCAATAATATGAGTACCTCTTCTGCTTACTTGCTTGAGTCTTCCAATTTTATGGCATGGTAGACTAGGACATGTTAATTTTAATTCTTTGCGAAGACTAATTAAATTAGACCACATACCCAGCTTTCATATTGATACAAGTTATAAATGTAAAACTTGTGTTGAAGCAAAGTTAACAAAAACTTCATTTCAATCAATAGAAAGAAGTACTGAACCATTGAAATTAATCCACACTGATGTGTGTGATTTAAAAATGGTTCAATCAAGAGGTGATAACAAGTATTTTATTACTTTTGTTGATGCTTGCACTAAATATTGTTATGTGTATTTGATAAAAAGTAAGGATGAAGCTTTAGATAAGTTTAGTCTATACAAGACAGAGGTTGAAAATCAACTAAGCAAAAATATTAAGGTGTTAAAAAGGGATAGGGGTGGTAAATATGTAGCACCATATGGTGAGTATTGTGCACAACACAGAATTATTCACCAAACCACTGCACCTTATTCACCTCCATCAAATGGAGTTGCTGAAAGGAAAAATCGCACCTTAAAGGAAATGATGAATGCTATGTTAATAAGTTCTGGATTGCCACAAAACTTGTGGAAGGAGGCAATTCTCTCTACAAATTACATTTTAAATAAGGTACCTCGAAAGAAAGTTGATCAAACCCCGTATGCAGTGGAATGGTTGAAAACCTTCCTATAAATTCTTACGAATGTGGGGGTGTCTTGCAAAAGTTCTTGCACCTACTCCTAAGAAAGAAAGGATAGGTCCAAAAACTATTAATTATTTTATTTATTGGCTATGCATGTAATAGCAGTGCGTATCAATTTCTTGTACACAAATCTGAAAACCCAAATATACACAAGAAACGATCATGGAGTCTAGAAAATGCATCGTTCTTTGAGAATGTATTTCCTTGTAAAGAGCAATATAGTTCTAAAAAAAGCACATTTGAGACTGTTGGGGAAAGTAGTAAAACCAAAGAAGAGAATGTTGATGTTGAGCCTAAACGTGGGAAAAGGGTTAGAACATCAAAATCCTTTGGTCCAGACTTTCTAACCTATCAGTTAGAAAGCGAGCCTCAAAGCTATAATGAAGCTATAAGATCACCAGAGGGTCCATTATGGAAAGAAGCAATCAAGAGTGAAATTGATTCCATCTTACAAAACCACACTTGGGAACTGGTTGATCTATCTCCTGGATGTAAGCCTTTGGGGTACAAATGGATTTTCAAGAGGAAAATGAAAGTGGATGACACTATTGATAAGTATAAGGCAAGGCTTGTGATTGAAGGGTATAGACAAAAAGAGGATCTAGACTACTTTGACACGTATTCTCCTGTTACAAGAATAACATCCATTCAAATGATTATTGCAATCGCAGCTCTATGAAATCTAGAAATACGTCAAATGGATAGAGATTTGAATGAAGAAATCTACATGGAACAACTCGAAGGGTTTTCTGCTCCTGGGTGAGAGAAGAAAGTATGTAAGGTTGTCAAATCATTGTATGGATTAAAGCAAGCTCCTAAACAATGGCATGAGAAATTTGACAAAGCTATGATATCTAGTGGATTTAAGATCAATGAGTGTGACAAATGCGTTTATGTCAAAGACACCAATGATGGCTATGTAATCTTGTGTCTTTATGTGGATGACGTACTGCTCATTATGGGAAGTAATGATAAAAATTATTACCTCAACCAAGAAAATGTTGAACTCTAAATTTGACATGAAAGATATGGGACTTGCTGATATTATATTAGGCATCAAGATCTCTAGAAATACAAATGGCCTTGTGTCGTCACCGTCAACATTATGTAGACAAGATTCTAGAGAAGTTCAACAAGTCTGATACAAGTATAGCCAGGACGCCTGTAGACTTAAGTCTACACCTATCTAAGAATACTGATGAGAGTGTTTCTTAACTGGAATATTCTCAAGTGATAGGAAGCTTGATGTACTTAATGAGTTGTATAAGGCCTAACATTGTTTATTCAGTTAGTAAACTGAGTAGATACACAAGTAATCCAGGAAATGAACATTGGAAAGGGATAGTGAGAATACTTCGGTATTTACGATACACTCGTAATCATGGGTTGTACTATATGAGATATCCAGTTGTATTGGAAGGATACAGTGATGTAAGTTGGATATCCGATACGAAAGATACAAAATCTATAAGTGGATATATTTTCACACTTGGAAGTACAGCTATTTCTTGGAAATCTTCAAAACAAATGTATATTGCTAGATCGACAATGGAATCAGAATTCTTTGCGCTAGACAAGGCAGCAGAAGAAGTTGAATGACTTCTCTATTTTGTCAAAGATATTCCAAAATGGTCGAGACCTGTGCTAGCAATTTGCATACACAGTGATAGCCAGTTTGCCATTGGAAGGGCATAAAGCAATATGTATAATGGTAAGTCAAGACATATTCGTCGAAGGAACAACACGGTAAAATAACTATTCTCAAGTGGGGTTGTCACGATTGACTATGTAAAGTCAAAGGACAATATTGCAGATCTGCTAACCAAAGGGTTAAATCGATAGTTAGTTAATAAATCATCTAGAGTAATAGGACTAGAGCCTATGACATTACAAGGTACCAGAATGGAAACCCAACCTAGTTGACTGGAGATCCCAAGATCTAGGTTCAAAGGGACAACCTAATTTTATGTACCTTAGGAAAATCACTGAGGAGAAATATTCTTCTGCCTATTTCTATGATACAACAGTGATACCTACATAGTGTGAGGGTAAGCTTAGCTTTTAATGAGTATGTGCGTTGGTATTGCCAAGTGGAGTATAGCAGGATACTCGAAATAAGTCACCTATATGAATGAGATGTACGGCCGCTTCTAAAAGAATTCGAGGCAAAATTCTTTTATAAACATTCACTGAACCAGGTGAGTGCTCAAGACCAAAATGAACACAAGTGTAAGAACTAAACTATGTTTGGAAAGCTCCTGTGTGAGGTCTGTTGATTGTTTACACTAATGACAATCAGTTCAAGACTACACATTCACTGGTCAGCCAGTAAATCTGATAGAATATCACAAGGAAAGGTTCAAAGTCAACAGCTACTTGTCTTATTGCAGGAGTGATCCGTTGTGCTCTATCTTATCGAGTCTACATTGTCTCACATCGTTTGGATTAATTTCATTTATGTGGGGGATTGTTGGATAAATATGTGTTTTGGCCATGTTTAAGGCCTAATAAAAGTAGGACCCACTTAGAATTTGAGTGGGGTCCTTGTGGATTTGTGTTCTTCTCCATGAGGAGATGAAGTTTGGATATTCACATGTCCAAAACTATTGTTGGGTGAATAAGAAATTAATGCTCAAAGGTTGCCCCTTATAAGGAGTTGTTGAAATGGAAAAGGTTCACAACTTACCTTGTCCCATATAGGAAAACTAGATGAAGTTTTAGTGTATTTATATGGCTACTTCATGTTTTGGGTTTGGGCCCCAAGAGATACCCACTTTTGTGGAAGGAGAATGACCTAAGGCCCTTTGGGTTTACTCCACACACGTGCACACGCGTGCCGCTGCAGCAGTCTGTCCGGCGAGTCGTGGTCGTGGGTGCGGGTGCGACCCATACACAGTATTTCTTTTGAGTCCCCTCAAGTTTTAGTTTTCAATTACTATATTGAGTGACCCTTGAAATTTCTGCACATGTTTTGCATTACAAAACTTTTGGAATGTCTAAGGTTACAGAAATTGAAAAGACTCTATGATTTATTTCATAGATTAAATTCGTCCAATTAATCCCCTATATACAATATATCTCTCCCTCAGTCTATACAGAGTTTTCATAGACTATTCTTCAAGAGTTCCTCCTTCCAGTTCTTTAATTTCCAGAGAGAGTGTCACACACATAGTTGGTTCGCTGGAGCAGTTGGCACCGTGCTTGTCAACTGTTAGTTGCCACTGTATCCTGAGAGACAGACCCCGGAGATATCCTCGAGCACTTCTGGTGAGGCGGCAAATCTGTTTTGAGGAAACTGTGAATATATCACAGGCCTCGGTTTGATATTTTACATCCAAATTTCTGCTTTCTTTTTGTTACTGTAATTTTTTATTTCTATTTGGCAATTTCAATTTGTATTATCATACTAAAATTTGTATTACTTCTGTTTTACACCTATTGTAATCAAACAGTTTGTTGAATATCAATACATTTTTCTAACACAAATGACAATGCGAGTGAGTGTGTCTATACTTTTACTTGTTCATGTTAACTGATGTGATAACTCTTTGGCAGCTTTCTCTTACCCTGGGTTGGGTTGTCTCATCTTAAATTAGTAGTCTATGACCCTGTCATACTTTAAATTTTAATTAAGGGTAATATTGTATTTAAATGCTTATGTGCGAACCGTTAATTAATTTGATGTAGTATTTAAATTTGTCCTAACTTGTGTTACTATATTTATTTACTTATTTATTTATTTATTTTCTTTTCTTATTTGGTTTTATTTTATTTTATTACTATTGTTTTATTTATTAATCTAGTGTTAATTTGGGTAAATGTTTTAAATTGGGGTGTAGAAGTAGATCACACACACACATTACACCTATACATCTTAATTATAAAACAAAAGACCAAAAAAATATTGGTGGGCCCCACCACACCCCAATTATGGCCTGCCAACTACCTCTCTCTCTCTCTCTCCTCATTTCTATTTTTTTTTCTCTTCTTTCTCTCTCTCATCTTCTCCTTCTTCCTCTATATCTAATGTACCCTCCATGGAACCTCTCCTTCAACCTTCCAATAGACTACCAAGGAGTGATTTTCGTGAGTGTTTCCATTTCACAAAACATTCTTAGAATTCCATAAGCTTTCTAATGGTACCAACAAAATTCGTTTTGGTGGCCATTTCCATAGTTTTCCCAAATTTCATAGAGCTTCAAAATTCTTCTTCTTCAACCATGGAGCCCCATTGAAGGATTAACACATGCAGTGGAATCTTAGGTCTCCTAGGACCTCCCTTTTCACTTTCTTGAAGTCATTTGGAGCTCCTTGGATTTTCTTGGGAATTTTGGGCATTTCCATTTATTTTGGAAAATCTCCATAGAGGTAGATATACATTGTCTCATTTCTATATGTTATACTTGCCTAAGGTGCTTTGAGTTCATTTATATGTAATAGGAGAGAATTTAGACACATGTATTAGGATTTTCCCCCAAGGTTGTAATGTTAGGGTTATTATGCCTAAATATAATTCATATGCCTTGGTTGTGTAAGATGTGATTTTGGTATGTTATATGTGATCAAAATGATGTTAATAAAATAATTTGAACACATCCATGAGGTTTTCCCCAAAGTTGTAATGTTGGAATTATTATGCCTAAATGTGACTTATATGCTTTAGTTGTGCAAGTTGTGATTTTGGGGTGCTAAATATAATTAGAGGGTTGTTCGAATAGTAATTTGAACACATGCATTAGAATTGCTCAAAGTTGTAAATTTAGAGTTGTATGCTAAATTGTGAATTTTGTGCTTTTGTTGTACTAAACTTGATTATGTGATGCTAGATGTGCTTAGGATGCTCCCCTTATGTGAAAAGGCATGCTAGGACATTAGCTTAGAAATCCTTATTAAGTATGTCAAATTATGAAGTTCAACTACTTTCTTTGAGATCCTTGATATTATATTTAATGGACTAGAATTATTGCTTAATTTATTGTAGTAGATTATCCTTAATGTCATTTTTAATATCATATACATTGAGGCCTAATCGGAAAGCATTACATTATCACGACATAAACGTTTTGTTTTGAAAAGAGAAAAACCCCATGTGAGGGAATTTTATTTAAGAAATCCAGACGTGGGTTGTGATGTGAGACAGGGAGAATGACCCTTAGAAACATTCAAACTCCAGCTATATTCGGTTGGCTCCCAGAAGTTGGTATGCTATACTCCATGCGTGGGTGGCTCATGGTCCAGTAATGAGAGAGGTGTGTATATATCACGCATAGCCTTGCGGCTTTAATCATTTCATTATAGCCGTGGTGGCGACCCATTGCATCTCATTTCATTTTAGTCATGGATAGCATATAAATTTGTTACAATGTTTTCTACGAGCCGTCGTTCTCATAAAAACGACAAAACATTTTTCAGGTGAGCTTGATAAGGGAAAAGGGCACATGTGACCCGACACGTAGACTCGAAACTTTTGTCCTATTTTGAAGACTCGTACTTGGTTATATATATGGATAGTTCTCTTGTAAATTTTAACTAGTTGGGGAAGGTTGTAATAGATTAGTGCTCAAAAATGAAAATGGTTATATTAGTTTTATTACAAAACTTCTTGAGTTTGGACTTCCGTATTTTTGTCATGTGGGAAGCCTTGATGTAATTTTGATGGACAAATGTTAGTCCTTGTTTTTCCTACTTGTTAAACTTATTTATGTTATGTAAATTATGTTTCCGAGATCGTAGAATCTCTTTTAAAGTTTTATGTATGTGTTTTGACTTGAATCCTTGCCGTATTCATTTATGTTTGGTTTTGTCCTTGCCAAACTCATTGTATTTGTATTAAATCCTTGCCGGATTTGTCCATTTTGCTTTTAAAAGAAATGTTTTAAAATCTCTCTCCCCCAATCTCTCCCTCTCCCATTCTTCATCTCTTCATCTCTTTCACTCCTCGTTTTTAATAAATTTCGAGTACATGAAGCTCCGTTTGGTCTAGACACGTGTCATATGTTGTTTAGGACTTGTTTAGTCTTGTACCAAGGTTTAAACTTGAAGATTTGGTATAGTTGGGAACATGTTGAAATGCTGTCAAATTTGTTGTCAAAGAAAAACTGCTTCTTTTTTTTTGTTTTCTGCCTAAATGGTGCAAAATTGGAAAAAATGTCATTAGACAAAAGTTGTGCAGAATTAAATTTTACATGGACTTAAGTAAACAGAATGTGAAATTTTTAAAGATATAACTACATACGGGTGTTTTAAAATTCAGCAACTATAAAAAATGCCATTTTTCAAAGTTATTGTATTTTTCCTTCTCTCCTTGAAACAAGTACTTGTCCGGATAGCCTCTTAATTAAATTTTCAAGTGCTTCCATCTTTGTTGGACTCGTTAACATGTAAGTCCATTTTGGATTTACGTATTAGTGAGTCATCCTTGTAGGAATCCCCGTGGGCTTCCAAAGTCGCTTACGCATTTTGTGTAAGGATTTTAATTCTCTTCTCCCTATTTCTCTATCTTTTTTCTTTCCTCGCGCTTCGGTTTTCGGGGCGTGACAGACCCTATGCGACTATGTGTGGTGTTTGAAGGATCTTCTAACTGCGGTTGAATGCTTTGAAACAGATAGTTCTATTGCACGTGCTTTACGAACATTGTTTCCATTACAGAAGTGTGTGATATATTGCTACTATTGCCCCTTTTTTCTGCTGCTGATGTTATGGCCTGTTTATGGACTGATCTTTAGCTATGAAAGTTTTCGTCGTTAAAGTCACTGCATTTTTAGCAACAAAAAAATTTGTCGCTAAAAGCAACTTTTCGTCGCTAAAGACTAGTCGATTTACTGAATGGTCTGCTTAAAAGTCGGACTATATATATATATATATATATTTAAAGAGGGTAATGTTAGGGGTACACTTTTTGTTACAATTCATTTACAATCATTTCTATCTCTATCTCTATCCTAAGTGACACTGTTGTCCATTGAAATTTAACTGGACCCCACAATGCCACTTAAGAGAGAGATAGAAATAGTTGTAAATGAGTTGTACCCCTAGCATTACTCATTTAAAGAATGAATGTTTTTTAAAAAATAAATAAAAATAATAGAATTTTACTGAAAAATCCCTCATTTTGGTTTAGAAGAGTTTATACTCCATCCCGTTTTTTATTTTTATAATAGCTCCATCATTGGTGGAAATTAACCTCTTCAACACCTTTGACTCATTTAACTCACTATTATGAAGACCAAAATACCCCTAATGACATTTACATAGATTTACAATGGAGAGAGAAGAGCAGAGAGATCGCTAGAAAGAGAGAAGTGGAGATAAACGGTGGCCAATCCAGGGACATCTCTGGGACATCACGGCTTTCTCCGTCTGTCACTGCCGTCGTCCTGCTCCCTGGCTATTTCCAGTGGTCTCGTCGTCAGAATTGCTGTAGGGGACACCGTTATACGATTTTGAGCATTTTTTGTTCATATGTTGCACGAAGAAGAGGATAAGAGACCATGAACGTGGTGATTACTATGGCCCACCACCATATATGGGCACAAAGGGGGGAAAATTTTTGTGATCTGTGAATTCCCATGAATTGCAATCATTTGTCACATGGTTTAAACTCTCATTCATATACTTGTACTATAATTGGGAGATTCGAAAAAAAAAATAACAATAAAATTGGGTTGGGTTTGATGTAAAAGTTGTTGGGTATAGTAAGAGAAATAGATAGTTATAGTTGATTGTGAAATTTCAATTGGTTCTATAGATCTTTTGGAGTTTTTGACTTTGTCTTATATTTCCAATAAGTTATATCCGTTTAAGCCAAAGTTTTTACTATTTGTTTGTTGTGTGAAATTTATACTATCTTTGTAACATTACGTGAAATTTGAAATTTTAGATGTTGGGGTAAATTTCACATTACTTTTTCTTTTCACAAATTTATAAATTTTACATTTTGCAACATTATGTGAAATTCACATAACTATATATGTGAAATTTAGATGCTGGAGTGAATATAACATTATTTTTTATTTTCACAAACTAGTTACGTGAAATTTCAGATGCTGGTTAACATTATGTGAAATTTCACATAACTATATATGTGAAATTTCAGATGTTAGAGTGAATATCACATTATTTTTACTTTTCACAAATTTCACATAACTGGTTATGTGAAATTTCACATAACTTTTCTACTGTGAATTTCACATACTATTTTTTTTCCTCATAACTGTTACAAGAAAATGTAAATATCACAGAACTCGTCGAGTACATTCTAAAAATGTAAACATTACAAGAAAATGATTTCTAGATTTGAAAGTTATGGATTTTTAAATATTGCAAAAACTTTGAAGTAAGGTGTGAGTGAGGATGACACATTAAATAGTGTGTGAAATAAAACATAAAAAAGGTCTGTGAAATTTCACAAAAAAAGGTATGTGAAATTTTAAATAAAAAAGGTCTGTGAGTGAGGATGTTTTAAAATTTTGAAAAACATAGCAATACTCATTTATAAAAGTTATGTGGAATTTCACATAATTTCTTAGAGTGAAATTTCACATAACTTTTTCAGCGTGAAATTTCACACAAGTTTTTTAGAGTAAAATTTCAGATAAGTTTTTCTGCACAGAGTTTCACATAAATTTTTCAGCGTCAAATTTCACACTAGTTTTTTAAAGTGAAATTTCACATAATTTTTTCAGCGTGAAATTTCACACAAGTTTTTTAGAATGAAATTTCACATAACTTTTTCAGCATGAAACTTTACACAAAAATTTTTAATTTTATTTTATTTTTTCCAGAATTTCATATGCTGATATGTATATCTCCTAATCTAATATGTTGAAAAATATATATATATATATATATATATATATATGTTGATATGTATATCTCCTAAAGACTAGGCCATGGGATTTAGAGACATCATGTGATAGTGGTTGCATGTATTGAGGAGAGGGTGCCACGTAATGATTGGTGGTGTCATGAAAATAGGGATGATAGAAAGGCTGTTAGGAAGCTTGCTTGGGGAATGGGTCACGTGGTCATGGGCTTGTGCAAGGGGTGGTTCGTGCATGGTGGTGGAACATGCACGGCTTGGCCTGTATCAAAATGAGCGTGACTTTTTGTTCAGATGGGTAGTTTGGTAAAAAAAAATTGAATAGACCTTTCACTAAGAAGATTTGGCGCGTGGAGCAAATAGTAAAAATGTCTTCCAGCATGCATTTTTAGCTAATTACCCCTAAAAATAAAGTGACTCTCAAAGTATTTGAACTTGAATGTATGATACATCAAAGGAACAATTCCAGGGGTATATCAAAGACTAAAATCTACTAGAAGAGTAATGCGATGCTTCCTAAATTTTAATCCCAAATTTTTATCACAAATGAAGTGATAGTGGACCCACTTGCAAGAATGATGGGACCACTTTAACATTATTCAATCAAAATTCAGTAGGCTCACTGCTACTTTATTTGGGATAAGAATTTTGGATTATAATTTAAGAAACATGCATTACTCCTACTAAAATGTCTGCAAGAAGATATACAATTTTTTATCCATATTTATGTATATCTATTAACCTAATATAAAAGAATCTAAAAGGTGAAGTTAGAGTTAGTGAAATACGAAACAATCCTTATACAGTAACTAGGCAGCAGTCAACAACATTTATAAAAATTATAAAGAGGTCAATAGAAATTAGAGAGGCGAAGTTAGAGTTAGTAAAATATGAAACAGTCCCAGTAAAATAATTAGAGCAGTCAACAACATTTATAAAAACTACAAATAGGTCAATAGAAATTAGAGATAAGTTAAACAACATTTTCAATCGCAGCCTCTACCGTGGCAATAGTGAAAAAGAAGTCAACAACATTTACAAAAATTACAAATAGGTCAATACAATTTAGAAAGAAAACATTTCCAACCACCCCTCTACTAAGGCAATTTATAATTATAAAGTAGTTAATAATATTTTTGAAATTTACAAAGAGTTCAACACAAATTAGAAATAAGTCAACAAAATTTACAAAAATTACAATCAGGTGAACTCAAATTATAAAGATGTTAACAACATATTCAAAAATGACAATTGTTGGAAAATTTGAATGATAAATTAACTTTTAATTGAATGGTTTTTTTTTTGTCATGCCAAACAGACCCTTAGTCGAATAAATGTGACTGTTGACGAGCAGCCTCCTTTCAAAAGGTTATGACTATTGACGAACAGTTTCCTATAATCTCTATATATGGGTTATGTTCATTCATTTGGAAGAGGAAAATTAGGTAGTTTCATAGTTCAATTATGTATACATAAAAAGTATGTTTGAGTCCGAGAGTGTGAAAACACAAGTATGGTTCGCTAGAACTTTATTATTTTAAGTGCTTCTATAGTAAATGAGAGATTGTTGCATCCTGGGAGTCAAATGTCGCAAATCCGTGAGCACCAATGAGGGGCATAAATTGTCTTAAGTACGTAGTATCAAACACTAGACTCAATCTATTGTCTGATTTGCATCTATACCAGGTTCTATTTTATTTACGTTTTTTTGTTGTGCTTATTGATTTCAGATTTATGCAGATTTATTCATCCTAATATAAGAAGCAATAAAAATACAAAGAAGTCAATAACATTTTCAAAAATTACAAAGAAGTTAACCAAAAATTTCAAAGAAGTTAATAACGCTTACAAAAATTACAAACAATTCAAGTTAGTAACAATTTAACAATTACAAAGAACTCAATAGAAATTACAAAAAATCAATGACATTTTCAAATTTACATGTGGACTAACCGGTTATACTTAAGTGTGGTTAAATTTAAATAACGTTGATAGTACTATTAAAAAATCGGATTACTTCAACATCTTCCAATCAAATTTGAGAAGTAGAACATAAGAAGGAAAAAAAAAACAGAAATACTACACATACACAATGCAAATCACACTGAATTCCACACCAAGGACTTCTAAGCAAAATTTTAAAGTTTCTGGAGCCCTCCACCTCTCTCTCTCTCTCTCTCTCTCTCTCTTCAACGATTTATTACCCAAAACACCAAAATCCCAAAATTAAATCCTATCTCTCCATTTTCTTCAACCTAGCAGACCTCTCCAAACCCCATACCCAGCAACGACGGGAGAGAGGTAAACCATGTCTGTAGACCTGAAAATGAAACTAAAAACTACTCCACAAGGAAAAAAAATTAAAAAATACGGAGTAAATTAAATTCTAAACAAAGATCAGCAAATGCAAAGCCTACACCAGCAACACCCACCCAAAGCACCCAAGCCATGAACCATCCCATACTCCCACCCTCTTCACTATCATCCTTTCCCTTCTTCGATGATTCATTTCCATCGTTCGATCTATGATTGCCAAAACTAAACAATCGCATTTCTAAAATAGACAATCCAACCTCAAACAATTTCACCCACATCCGATAAGTGAAAAACTCTGACGACACTTCCATCAAACCATTGCTTATACAATCCCTCTCTTTGGCCAATACTCGAGCCTTCTTTTCTGCATTTCTCCCTCGCGTTTGAAACAATCTCAAACGTCTAACTTCTTATTAACTGTATCACTTCCATGTATGTATATCTCATCTTTTTCATGTTCCTGAACCACTGTTTGAGAATATCTGTTCATCGACGAAATTACCATTTTGTCCGGGCCAGAAAAAAACCTTTAGAGGATGAGGTTAGTCACAGTTTAGCATCAAACACATCATCATCTGATCATTTTTGTCCAAGATTTTTGAATTTGGGATCTTCTTCTTACTGTACGATTGCCATCCAGCCATCATCCACCAATCCTGATGTGTGTAGTCTGTGTGTATATATATATATATATATACTAGGCAAAACATTTGTGTTGCACGTGTGGATACTTATATGAGACATTTTGTGACAACTACAATTTTAAGCGAACATACACAGAATATGTAGACATGTACATAGAACATATAGAAGCAACATACATAAAGATATAGAGAATTTGTACACAAGCCTGCTTCTGTTCAGAATCCAAAGATATAATATTACAAAAGTTAACTTTTGTCAAACTAAAATTGATAATATCACTATCCTAGAATGTGTTTAAATCAAGTCTCATAAAATTTCAATGTTATTCTAGCTTTCAATGCTCTTGACTTGGGATACAAAAGAGAAAACTAAATTGAGTACAAAGTTAAGATTACGCAAATTCAACATTTTTGGAACTTCTGTTTAAGTGTGATATGGTGGAGTCCCAATGAATGATCAAGTGGTAAGAGTCATAGTTTACTTGGGTATATTGTAAATTTCTAAAGAACAAAGAAAAGGCTACATTGTTACTTGGGTATACCCAATGCATTTCAGAATAACAAGAATGATGACTTTCATTCTAGGTATAAAAGCTTAAATGAAAGATGTTCAAAGTCTCCATCTATATATGCAACATCAAAGGGAAATCAAACAAGTTCACCAAATCATTGGTGGGCAAGAATCATATTCTCTAATAAAATATGAAACTTTTAGCAAAGACTTTAGATAATTGCATGATACACCCGTAAAAACAAGAAAACGATTTGTGAACAAGTGACTAAGGTGTGCATGTCCAACCTATTTCCTAGAAAGTGACGACCTCAGGACAAAAGAAGAAAACAAGTTCCCTTCTCTGTGGTAAAGTTTTTGTTTTTAGAAGAAAACATTTTTTCTAGTTTGTTGCCATAGCCATATGCCCATAACATGTTGGATTTTTTTCAACTCCATCTCTAAGATCTAATTCTCCCAAACTTTGAAAAGAGCCTAAGTCCCCACCCTACACATAACTATCTCCTTTTAATGCCAACTTCAAAAAATAGGCTGGACACACCCAGCAGTGTTTCGATCCCCTGTTATGCATCATAACTAAAATATCATCTAACACACACTAAAAGCAATTTAAACAATTTCATAACTAATTTCATCGTGGGATTTTTATTTTAGTACAAACCTAATTTAGTATAAGCATTGAACAGTTAATCAAGAAAGAAAGAAATGTATACACATCCTATTTCTCATTTCTTAAAACAATAAATGGGGTCTCCATTAATTTATCAACTTGGGCTCCAAACAATTTCATAACTAAACTTATCTAGTATTTTAGGGGCTCACAATTTAGCATAAGCATTGAACTATTAATGAAGAAAGAAAAGAAATGCCATACAAATGTCACATGTGTTTGTGAACCATTTGGGATACAAAATTTGTGAAGCATAGCATTACTCATTTGTGAAGCATAGCACTACTCTTTCAATTTGCTCAACATAATAAAATAAATTTCATTTTCGATTCCCTTTTTTCTCCTTCAATGAACCACAAACCAAACAAAGCCAAAAAAGAATTATGGGTCGGAGTAACTTTAGCTTTGTATTCTACATGTACAAGTCTCCCTCTGTTTAAATAGATCATTTGGGGGAAAATAAATTGGTAAAAATTTTGAAGACATCAAACTGCCAATGGATAGATTGAGACTTTCATGCTTATATTCTTATTATCTTATATCATGGATTCTAGGGAAATTCCTAATCTATTAAATGCCCCTCAGAATCCTGACTTCCACTTATTTCCATACCAAATAAAAGAGAAAATGGAAGGTCTTCGTGAGTTTAAACTCTAGTTATTAACTTTTAGCTTCAAAAGAATACAAGCTATTTGAGTTACAAACCCTAAAATCAAATTACATTAAAGACAAAATGAACAAGCGAAGCTCTATGCGTGTAGAGAAGTAATTACGGACAAGGAAGATGGACTGAAGCGGTCTATGAGAGTATGAGAGATTCTAATCGGTCCTTCCTGACTATAGAATGTGCAATTGTCCAAAAATTCTTTACTATCCTTCAACTATGATTCTTCCCAAAGCACAATTTCCTTTTATTTCATGAGGGAACAAATTATTTCGAAGCTCAAAATCTAAATAAAAAATCCCCTTTGGCAGAAGTTGGAAAATTGGTTGTTGAAGGCCTTGAACAACATCCATGATCCAGTGAAATGAGTTCCATCCCCAGATAAACTTGTGTCTGACTTCACATAAATAAGCAAAGCATAAAAAAGTGTTAAAATGTCTGTTTTAATTCTTTGCACTTTCAATACAAATACGATAATCTAATTACTATCTTAAAAGACATCTTAAAACAAATACAACCCCTATTATTTTTCAGGCATAGAACAGAAGGCCTCAACAGGAAATTGTCTTATAGGTGGAGGTTTTAAGGCAAAGTAATAGTTAGTTTATGGGAACCTTGAACCCTTGAGAGCTCAATATCCTAACTATTAAAGAAGGTAGTTCATTTGGTTATGGAGTATGGCTTCAAGGTTTTTGATAATATGTATGAAAGGGATTGTTCCATCTCTTAGGGTGGTTATGCTCATAGTCTTGAGGGGGGGGGGGGGGGGGGTTCCTCTTTGAGATGTTTAGAACTTCTTGTGCTTGCACAATTAATAAATCAATATTCCTACTGTTTATGGGGGAAAAAATAGGGATTTATAATCATGCAAAGAAACCCACTTTATCACATATGTTTTGTCTACATCAATCTAAACCATTACTGGGTATTATTTCTTGCACCACAACTAAGAAATTTGTTAAAATATAGTTTCAGTGTGCAACCCACTAACCCATACAGATTTCAAATAATACCCATATAATAATACTAAATTAATTCGCAAAAATTACGGACAGAAATACGACATAATAAACGAACAAAATTATTACGTGATAAAGAAGGGAAGGAAAAAAAAAGACTGAAACCCACAAAAGCAAAGCTAAACTTGAAATAAACCTAATAGTGCCCAAGAATCCTAGAACCTAAAATAGAGACTCTTGGTGATACTTCAAGATCAACCACTCTAAGGTGAATAGAAAGACAAAACAACACCCTAAATTGCGGCAGTTCCAACTTTTTGCCTCCATAAAAAAACACACACACAAAGAGAGAGAGAGAGAGAGAGAGAGAGAGAGAGAGAGCAGAGGGAAGAATGGCAAACAAAAGAACCAAAAACATAGAACTCAAATTTCGTGAAGAAGAATAAGATATGGTTTGAAATCCCTCACCTCTGGCTGGAACATAATGTCTCACATCGCTGATTGCATGCCGTTAGAGGATGGTTGTATTTCATACGAAACACAGAGAGTTAGAGACGGTGATGTGAGACATTATGTGTAGCAATGATTAAGTTGAAATTTGGAGGTAGTACATAATCTGAAATAGTAAAACACATGCGTTGCACGTGGGAATACTTTTCTTAGACTATTTGTGATAATTATAACTCCTAACTAAGCATCTAGAGAATAACACATGTACATACAACTTCCAAGCAAACACACATAGAATATTATCTAGAAATACCAGTGACATACATAAAACATATAGATATTACGTACACATACACAAGCCTAACTCTGATTAGAACTCAAAGAGAGAACATTACAAGCATTTCACTAAAATTCATAAAATAACTATCCCAAAAAAGTGTTCTGTTCAAGCCTGGTAAAATGACAATGCTACTCCAACCTTTGCATCGAAAGCCCTTAACCTAGGATATGAAAGAGAAACCCAAAATTGAGGATGAAGTTAATATCCTGCAAATTCGACATTTTTTGAACTTATGGTTAACCACAACATGTTAGAGTCCCTATGAGCCAAATGTAAGAATTATAATGCATATTCTAAAAAACAAAGAAAGGGTACATGCTTACTTTGGTATACTGAAGACATTTCTAAATAACAAGAATGTTGGCTTTTCATTTTGGGTATAGGTTAAAATGAAAGCCATTCAAAGTCACATCTTGTAGCATCAAAGAAAAATCAAACAAGTCTACAAATCAATACTTACTTATTAGTTAAACCAAGAATTTACGATCCTACTCTTAAAAATTAACACGACCTTGAACCCCATCTAGGACTTCAAAATTGATATTTATTCTCGTGATGGAAGACCCAAGTATTTCGTATTTAACCTAGGTAACCCATAACTTGCAAGTAATCTAGAGATCCTTAAAGTCCAAATTCATTTTGAATACAAATTTGATCCTAAAAGTCATACAAAAAGTATATTCCTAGACTGTTAACAATAATATCCTAAATGTAGCAAAGAGGCTCTCTCCTACATAGCCAGCATCAACAACATCGCAGTCTATGACTGAACATCCCAATCAAGGTTGAACAACATAACTAAAAGCAAAAAAAAAATAAATAAATAAAAAATACATTCAGGCACACCATAGTACAGATTTCTACCAGTTGCAAATATATAGCGCCTAGAGTATTGGGTACTGTTGAGAAGTCATATAGCGCCTATGACTGAACATCCCAATCAAGGTTGACAACTCTCAAAACAGGTTCGTTGTCGAATGATATTCCTAGTTTTCACAAAAAGCAAATTGAAAATGAGAGTTGGACTCAACCTAGTCATGTTTTATACATTCCCGAATAGTCCCTTAAACAATTAGCATTCAAAACATAATAATTAATTTTGCACGGATGGGAAGTGTACCTTAGAATTTATTGTCTCGTGTAATAATTATTCTGAATTTTTCTACAGTTCAACGCATCATGCTACCCACTCACTCGTGTGAGGCCAACTGATTTACATAAAGCAACTGCCAGAAAATAGACAACTTGACAACATTTAAATAACCGCACATGTTATGTTATAAATTATAATAAGTAAAAAGCTAGAATCTGGTGAGTTATGCAGAAAGGAGAGTTGGCCTATTTTCCCACTTTGATCGACTTAGAGTTCGTTTGGATTAGCTTATTGGGGACCAACAACCACTTATCTGGGATTACTAAGATTTGATCCCATTTGGCAAAAACTTTTACATTTCACAAGCAAAATTTCACCGGTTTTTTTTTTTGAAAATCTATCAAGAAATATATCTTATTCACGCATCTAGACAAATGGTCTCCTAATTCCTGTTTTGATAGCATTCAAAAACTTTGAGTTGGGTATAAAACATAGAAAGTAAGTGACCATGCACCAAGAATTGATTTTACATATTTTTTTCATGGGCATCTAAAAATGTACCAAAGTAAAGCAGCGCTTAGTTGTCTATCTCCTCTTTTCTTCAGTTCTTCTATTTTCTTCTCTCACACTGTCTTTCTCGCTCAAACTGAAGAAACTGTGATTTTAGATAAAAAAAACCCTAGCTTATGCGGTCTGAAAAATATCTCCAGAATCTAGAGAGAGAGAGAGAGAGAGAGAGAGAGAGAGGAGGAGGGATCTGCTTCGCTCACCCATTAGTGTAGTAGAGCCGGGCTCGGAGGGCTTAGGAAGCCATCCATTAGGGTTTGGTATGGAGAGAAGGGGTCACACATGTTTAGAACTCAATCTCAGAGAAGAAACCAAAGATCATAATAGAAGCATATACACATGTATCTATATATATAAATCTATATACGGAGAGATAAAATGGGAGATTACCCCATGGTGATATCCGAATCACAGTTAGCTCTGAATCTCATCGACCCACGACACCCATGCTCGCCTCTAATCAAACACATCCAATGACTCGGTTCGATTCATCCCCTGACTCAGTTCTCTTAGATGGTAATTTTGTGATCTAGAGATGGAGGAGAAAGAGAAGTAGAAGCATATGTCAAGCATTTGCTCTGCTCTGAACAGTAGAAGGAAAGATGTTTTGAAGGACACGTGGAAGGACGAAAGATGTTCTCAAGTAAACGTTGAAGAAGGAAAGACAAGGAAAAGAATAAAATTAAAGTACCTAAAAAACCAACAAGTACCTAAGTACCAACATGTATAACTAAGAGATGTGTTAACATGGATAAATAGTAAAATCATTGTTAAATGAACAGTAATGAATAGTAAGGTAAACCTTTTCTTTTAATATAGTTTGATTAGATATATCTTCGTGTCCATGATATGGAACAATGAGATTGGTTGAATTGGACTTAGAAAATGGACACAGAGAGAGAGATGGCCCCACATACTTTAAAATTTTGCTAGAAGTCCTTTGTGTGAAAGTCAATGTGATTTACAATGTGTGTGTAGCATTTCTAAGAAGAAAAAAAGTAGACAATTCATAACTATGAACTGGCTATGATGAAAATACAATAACCACAACCAGCTTTGAAGTTCTTCATATATAGTTCATCATTTTAAACACGAATTAATGCATCGCTCTTGTGTGTATTACACTTGCATAATATACAAAGACAACTACTCCCTTCGTTGCAAAATAAATGTCCACCTTTCCTTTTTTAGATGTTTCAAAATAAGTATCCACTTTGAAAGTTAACTACTACAATTTTTGTATAAATTACCTATAATACCCTCACAGTAAAGACAAGCATCATTTCTTAGGAGAGTGGAAAAAGGAAAATGAGTAATAAAGTCAATGTCACATCAAAGGTAAAATGGGAAAGTGCAAAATGAAGGACAAAAGAAATAAATATAATACACATTTCTTAAACAATGTGCAAATTGGCAGTGGACACTTATTTTGGAACGATTGAAATATTTCGTTTCTATATGGACCGAGCAACGTTTTACACTCGTGCACTAGCCTAGTGTAGATATATAAATAAATATCATTAAACCAAGGCACTCCATGATACCACTCTCAGAGCATGTGATACTATATATGCAATGCATGATATGTATGGTACCACATGCTTTAAAAGCAATACCATAGAGTGCATTGATTCAATAATAGAGTGGTACCAGGCTAATAGCATTACCCATAAATAAATAGAAGGGTTAATTACAGAAACACCCCCTGTGGTTAGGACTTTTATCAAATATCCCCCTATACTTTAAATTTTATCACTAATACCCCATGTGGTTTGGACTAAAGTGAAACAGTCACTTTTTCCATTAAAATTAACGGAAAATTGATAAAAGTACAAAATTACCCCTATTACATGCTAATAATAACACCCTTATATGCTTAAATGTTTATTTAGGCATAAGTAGTACATTATTGTATTATTTTGATATTACATTTGTTGTTAAAGACCATTATGTGGTCACTTAGGGGGTACCTTTGTGAGAACAAATTTGACACATACACATAAAAATTTTTGGGGATAATTTTATTTTTTTAGATCTTAGTACACCACTACACTGGATTTCACTGTGTGTGTGGTCAAGAGTAGATTAAAAAAAAAAAACTAACATATCACCAAGATTGTATGTGTCTAAGAGTAGATAAAATATATATATATATATATATCGCCAAGACTGTGTGTGGTGTGTGTGTGTGTGTCCAAGGATAGATCAAAAATAAAATAAAAAATTAAATAAATTTTCTCTCATGAATGTACCTCAAAATGACTACAGAATGATCTCTAACAACAAATATAATATCAAAGAGTAATATTTGGGACACAACCAAATGACACAACTTTGGGACACAACTCCATTTTGTGTCTATCTCTCTCCTGACGGGCCCCACAGTATCAGTGGACCCCACAGTACCCACTAGGAGAGAGATAGACACAAAATAGAGGTTGTATCACAAAGTTGTGTCTTTTGGTTGTGTCCCAAGTATTACTCTATATCAAAATAATATAATAGTATACCACATACGCCTAAATAAACATTTAAGCATATAAGGGTGTTCTTATTAGCATGTAATAGGGGTAATTTCGTATTTTTACCCATTTTCCGTTAACTTTAACGGAAAAAGTGACTATTTCACTTTAGTCCACACCACAGGAGGTATTAGTGATAAAATTTAAAGTATAAGGAGGTAACTGATAAAAGGCCTAATCATAGTGGGTGTTTCTGTAATTAACCCTAAATAGAATAGATAAATACATGCATATATGCAAATATATGTAATTTCAAAATTAGGGCAAGGGACAGTTCTCGAATCGAAATCTTTTTGGGTCCTTTAAAATAGCGCTCATCTCACACACACACACACACACAGTGAATCCAGAAAAGAGAGAGAGAGAAAGGGGGATAGACAGAAAAACCAACACCCAAAGCTAAAAATCGCCACCATCACCACCACCAGCCTCCTCCACAAAGAAAATTTTGGTATGCACAACTCTTTCTCTCTCTCTACCCTTCTCTCTATATATCCTCTCTCACTTACATACACACATACACAGTCTATATACACATACTCGTTCTGTTCCTATGCCCCACTCCATCGTAAAAAAAAAAAAAAAAAATTCACTTCTAGTATTGCGCAGATCAGTTTTGTTCATATTCAAAATTCACAACAGCTCGTGGATTCCCCATCACTTGTTCAAGTGCCCCCCCGAAAATCTACCCATATGTGCGTATATATATATATATATATGTTTTATTATTATTCTTTGATAGGGTTTTGTCAATTGATTCAAAGTTTCTGGCTTTTGTTTTTCTTTTAACTTGTTTGTGTGATTTGGTGGAGTTAGATCAGTCTAGGGTTACGTATTCGTTATTTCAACATTTAAACCTATATTAACCAGCTCCCACTTTGTCTTTGTCTGTTCTGTTACATTTGATTATATTTTAAAACATTTATATATCATTGAGAAACTCATATAAAGGGCTTCAGTTTAGCTTTTCAGATTGACACACATTAAGATGTACTCTATGCCTGAAATCTTCAAAAGAGTCCTTGAAACAGTTTCCATACACAGTCTCCTATGTTTCTTTTTTTTTTTTTTTTTTTTTAAGAAAAGGTTTATATTTATCATATTGTTTAATATCTATTCATATTCAAATTAGTATGCACTGGATGCTTTGTCGGAAAAGACTAGAGAAAGCAATTTGAAATTTGAACTCTTTAGTTGTTTGAGGTGGGAGTGGCAGTTTTTCAATTCTAAATTTCCTTTCGTTTTGTATATATCATCAATAACTATATGGAGACCGATGAAGTTCTTCGGTTTTTAATATGGAAGTGTACATCATGGCACAAGTTCCATTTCACGAAGCATTTCTTCTTTCCATGTCCGCCTCATCTTACATTTCTAGTTGCTACACACCAAAGATACTACGGATATTACTTTCCGTGAAACAAAAATAAATATGAAATTATGGAGATTCTTCTTTTGCTTCATGTCTTTATCTTTACATTGTTCTTTTCGATCTACCCGCATAGCCATCATTGCACTCTGCAAGTTCATATTGCTTTTAAAATCCTCCATGATTCGAGTGCAAGCTTGCACGTGAATAATGTGAAGGTAGCATTATTTATTGGATGATTGGACGTCGTGCGTGAAGAAGTCATGGCAGAGGGGGCAGAAATTGAGGACCGAGTGGACCTTGATGATGACAACTACATCGAGGAAATGGATGATGATGTTGAAGAACAACTTGAGGATGAAGGAGCTGAGAGAAGTGACAATGAAAATGGTGAAGACCAACATGAGGACTCAAGAAGTGGTGATAGCGAGAAAGACCAATCTCCAGAAGAAGATGGGACCCACATTATGACTGATCATACCGATGAAGTAGAAAAGCCCCCTTCATCCGTTGATGAAGTGGAGAGAGAGAAGCGTGCCGAACTTCTTGCCCTTCCTCCTCGAGGGTCTGAAGTTTTTATCGGTGGGCTTCCTCGAGATATTTCTGAAGAGGATTTGAGGGATCTCTGTGAATCTATTGGTGAAATTGTTGAGGTCAGTTCTAAACCAGAAAAATGTAGTAAGGTTGTCTGAATGGTGATTAGTTGCGCTTGTGACATTTATGGGTTGTTGGGGAAGGCAAAGAACCGGTCCTTTCATTCATAAGTTAAACTATTTGATAAATTCAAGTGTTTGGTGAATGTCAATCTTTTGCACAAGAGTCCATGCTCATTCCAATTATTTTTCTTAAAAGTTAAAACTGGTTCTTTGTCAAACCAACATACCTTGTTTTGCATAGAACAATATAGAATGTGACAGTTGCACTGAACCAGAACCTATGTTAAGCATTCCAAACAGGCCCTCAAGCATTTCTTGTTTGCTTGGAGTTTCAATATAGTTTTGATTTCCCTATTATTCTTCCAGATAAGGTTGATGAAAAATAGGGATTCGGGTGAAAGTAAGGGTTTCGCTTTTGTAGCATTCCATACAAAGGATGTTGCTCAGAACGCAATCGAAGTGTTGCATAACAAAGATTTCAAGGTACTCTCGCAGTTCTTTTGGCAACCTTAGTTAGGCTTTGAAAGCACAAGATACTCAGGGCATGGTTCACTTCCATGCATTTTTGTTACTGTTTTAGTTTATTATTCTAATAGGTTCTATAACTGCAGGGTAGAACATTAAGGTGTTCACTGTCAGAAACTAAATACAGACTGTTTATTGGTAATGTACCAAAGAGCTGGACTGATGAGGAGTTCACGAAAGTCATTGAAGACACTGGTCCTGGAGCGGAAAACATTGAGCTCATTAAGGTGTGTTGAATTTAAAATTCTGAACCTAAATATGTAATAACAAGTCTAATTCTTCTCTTGTTATGGCAGGATCCTCAAAATCCAAGCCGTAATCGTGGTTTTGCTTTTGTTGAGTATTACAACAATGCATGTGCTGATTATTCTCGCCAGAAAATGACAAATGCAAATTTTAAATTGGATGGCAACAGCCCAACAGTCAGCTGGGCTGATCCAAAGAGTGGACCTGATCCTTCGGCTGTTGCTCAGGTAAACTCTAAAGGGAGAATGAGATTCTTTAATGTTTAATTTATGTTGTAACTCATCGAGGAATTTTGACTGTGTGAAATTACACTACCTCCGGTATGTTATACCGAAAATACAGAGACCTCCCGCGTATTTTCAATAATTGTACTGACCTCCATTGAGGTATATAGTTTTGTAACACTCACCTCCCTTCCAATGTTCAACACTGAGTTGACCGTTATTTGTGTAGGTATACTATTCCCTAATGTCTATTCTATCCTTGTTACTAAAAAAAAATAATATAATAATTTTCTGTCTTCCCTTTCACTGCTCGACCCTCAAAATGCGTGCTTTCCCTCTTCTGCTTTTCTCTTTCACTGCTCCACCCATTTGCCGCAAAATGCTCTGTGATCAACCAGTTTTGACCCCGAATTGAGGACGTGATCACCAAATCCTCAGTTGGGTGCATTGTGCAGAACCTAGTGTTGGGTTCACTAAACAATATGTCCGGAAGAAATTCTATCATTTTGGTTGTCATCGGCGACATACTGAGTCAGTTACAGGAGCTTGGTCAGGACCCCAAAATTGAAGTGTTTTGACATAGAAGAACCAGATATTTCTCTTGTTATCTGTGAATTCATCTTGCTGCTTTTTACAGATACCAAGAGATGATGCCGTCGGCATCAGAATCATATCACTTTTGTTTTAATCTCCTGTTCTAATCCATATCTACTCCATAACTTCGCACCAGATTGCTTCCTTTCCACCGCCTAGCTTAACTTTTTTGAAACCCCACACCAGTGTTTGAGTTCCCTTTCAACATTGGTCACCATGGCTCATTGCTGAACAGGACTGAAATTTTGACCAGCTAGAACCCCGCCTTCTTTATTGCTAGATCTTGTCATTCTTTGTTTCCATTGCTTCATATTTTAGCATAACCAATAGCTATAATGAGGTTAGCTATTACAGTGAGAAAGTGATGGGTTCGTGCTCTTGAATATCAAAATTGAACCCCCATTGAAGATATTCAAAAGCTCTGTAATTGGAGAAAATAAAATTTGTCTTTTATTCTTTTTTTTTTCTTTTCTTTTCTTTTTCTTTTTTGTGCGTGGGTGCGTGCAAGGATAGAGAATGGATTCAGAGAAATGGACCATTATAGTAGTAAATGGTGGTCCGCTTGGAATTTCGTGCATCGATGGTGGTCTGTGGCCCTCACAGTGATGGATGGTTATCGTTGGATAGATGTTAAGGGTAGTGTGTGTGTGTGTGTGCGCGCACACACGCGTGTGCATTTTGATTGGAAGGTTATTTTTGTAAGTATGTGTGTTGGCCTTTAAAGCAACCTTCGAGGGGGGAATAAGGTTGTGGAAACTAATGAAGGATTTTTATAGTTTAAGAACCAGATAATGATTGTGAAATTTTTTAAATCAATTGACATGTTCACAAAATAAGAGAGTAAGCGAAAGTGAAATCAAATACGAGGATTTATAATGATTCAGACTTCCATAGTTGCGCCAATTTCCGCTCCTCAAGAACACATTTGAGACTTCAATAACTAAAATTTGTCTTCTTCACGGGTGAATACCTAAGTTACCAAACCTGTACACGATCTACTTCTACCTAAGTTACCAAACCTTTACACGATCTACTTCAAGGGTGTAGATTGACCTTTATAAATTTGTTATGAGTGGAGCAACTGTTACAAACTCTCAAGAATAAGGATGATATATATTTTCAATGATAAGCCTTCTCTCAAGACAAATATGCAAACGATGGCTTAAATGGAGAGTATTGAAGGTTTGGACAAGTTTTGGCTCGAAACTCAAATTCTAGGACTCAATGCGAAGGATATGATCAAATGTAGGTAAATATCGCTTAATCCAACATTAGATATGTGCATGGTGTCGCCCTAGATGATCTATAAATAGTCCATTTCAGAATATCCATTGGAGCACATTAAAGGGAAAAATAGCTGTTCAAAACTATCCATTACTGACTTCTGCGAAGATTCAGTCGAACTTATTTGAGAATATGGCTGACTAGTTCTTACCCCTGCAGAATACATTATTCTGTGAGCATTCGTGTCCAATCTAGCTGACTGGATTTTGAGTTAGTACCTCTACTAAAATGACCTGAACTCTCCATAGCAAACTAGATTCAAATACCTTTCCAACCATATAGGGACAACCTCTAGTTCTATGCTAATTAAGTCAGGTTTTGCCCTTGAAGTTAACTCTTGTCTGTTTTATCATACGCCCCGAAGGTATTACCTAATTGAATTATTATTGAACCAAATGTGTGATCTAAGGTCTCCTAAAGTTACTTGAGCTTGTAAGTCTTCAATCCATCGATACTTTACACGGTGAAGAAATATTCAAATGAAAACAAAACAATTTTACGCTAATCTTCAAATGGATCCTGCCTTGTTGATGTTTGATGTGATTTTACATATCTTTTCAACATTTACTACTCCATCAGCAATTATCATGCAAGTAAACAAGTTAGCATATGAGAAAAAGTATAGCATGAGAGAAATGATCAACAATCCTATTAAAAAGTCTTGGTGATAATCTAGAATATTTCAATATTGAGTTTTTTATCATCAATACAAGTTTGACCTCATCAAAGCATAGTTAATCAAACCTAACAATGTGTATTATGACTTTTCAATTTAAAAACAATGAGATAAAGACGAGGGTGAAATAGTAAAATTAACCATGTTGTCGGCACTGTTTATGAAATTCTTCTAATAGGGATGTCGATGTAATTTTCAGAAACACGAGGTAGCTCCTTGTATTTTGAAATCCCTCAAGAGAGGTCTGTGTAATTTCCCCTGGGATATATTGTAGTTTGTGACTAAAGGACCTTAATACTTAATCTTTCCATGGTAGTCTTTATCTATCTAATGGGTCAAATGAACAAATTCACGACTTTTCTATAAAGATAAAAACTTGTAAAGTTGTAATAGCATGATGTGGTGGAAGTCATTAGTTCGATCCCTGATTACAAGTCAGTTTAAAATATGAGAGAGAGAGAGAGAGAGAGAGAGAGAGAGAGAGAGAGATCAGTTTTGCTGGGAACATGGAGAATGACAAATGTTAGTGAACTAGAACAAATAGTTCCTTTAATAATTGAGTTTCTATTTGTAACATCACAAGATGACGGGGAAGCCGTAGGTATTAAAAGAAGTTATGTAGGTAGTCTCGGTGCATTATGTGACATTCTAAACCTACATGTTTCAAGTTAGGATACCAACTAAGGAGTGTGGCTCACTTACTTAGACTCACAATTTCCTTTGCTAGCAGTAAAGTCTAAATTTTAGCATAGGCCTAGATTGTTAGGTTTGAAAAGTTAAGGAAAAAAAAATGAAAAAAAAAAGAAGAAAATTTGGGTTTGTGGATGGAGTAATAGGTTGGTAAGACAGCCAAATTAACTACGTTTCTTAATATTCAAAACCTTTGTGAATTCTATTATATATATCTCGATGCTTTTGCTAATTATATGAGGGTAGTGGTTCTAGTGAAGCAATATTTGGTATCTCAGTAGCATTTAAGGACCAAATTTGAAACTTGCTATACAGCTATTTTGGAATAATACAAGCAACATAGTTCGGCATAAACGTATAGTAACTGTGCAATTTTAGGCTTTAGATAAGGTGTCAATTTTCTGAACCAGCGGTCCAGCGCACCTGCAAGTTTTCAAGATCATTCCACATTTGAATTTAGTTTGAAATGAATTATGAAGTCCAATTGTCTTGCTTAGAGCAATTGATTTAGAGTCCATTTGGCATTGCTGGGAGAATAAGGGTTTTTTTGTTTTTCTTTTAATTGATTTTGGAAAAGTTAGATTTCATATTTGAAAAGGCTGTGAAAAGTTATTGTCAAACGGACTCAAATGCCACAATAATCCGAAGTGGATATTAAGCAGATCTAAATGGGCGCTTAGTAACCTTCTGAGATTGGACTTCAGCTTTTCACATTACAGGTAACGTGATAAGAGAAAGCCCGCATCAACACTTGCTTTTATGAAGACCAAAGAATCAATTTTAAATCCAACCTTCTCATCCTTTGGTGTTTTGCTGGGAGATTATTGTTAATTGCCCATCCTGCGATATAATGAGACCTTATGTTGGATTTACCCAGGTCAAGGCTCTCTATGTGAAGAACATACCAGAGAACACTTCTACTGAACAGCTGAAGGAACTATTTCAGCGACATGGGGAGGTTACAAAAGTTGTTATGCCACCTGCTAAAGCTGGTGGAAAACGGGATTTTGGGTTCATACATTTTGCAGAAAGGTCAAGCGCACTGAAAGCTGTCAAAGAGACAGAAAAATATGAAATTGATGGTAATTTTCTCATATTCGTTTCTTAGCAAACCACTGTATGACACAACAATAAATCGAAACAATGAATCAAGTTCTGAAAACTAAAAGTTTATGCATTTCATGGTTTTAGGAACAGTTGCCAGTAGACTAATTCTTTCTTTATCCTGAGGTTTAATTTAATTTAAAACTTCACATGTTGGATGTTATACTTATGAAATATCAACTTCTAAGAAGACAAAAAATATACAAATAGTTGGAAGTCATTGCAATGCTCAATCAACACACTGCACCATAATGGCCTAAAATGCAAGTACTTAATACTCTTTGATATCTTGTGCTTAGATTGTATCTGGTGACTTCTTGGCATTAAATATCTGGCTACTTCCCTGCCATTGCAGATAGTATTGTTGTTGAACTCATGACTGTAAGAGTCCGTCGATTTCAGGAGTCGTTCGAATCTCGTACAAACCAATACAACTCACGATTCAATATGATATCACCATTCATAATTTTGAAGTGGAATTCTTTTGACATTTTTGAAGCTTGATGTTGCATGAAACTTCTGTTAAACTGTTATTTAATTCATTTTGGGCACCGTAATATCTACCCATATATGTTCTCTGTTGTCTAAAAAAGTGAATCTAACCATTCACGATTTGACAACTATGGTTGAATTCCTTAATCAGCATTGTGGATTAGCTATGACAGAATAATGTCTTCCAATTACATGGGTTTCCCTGTTCTTGGTCCTTTTTTCCTGGATTGATATTTATCTTATAGTAGTGAATGGTCACATAGTTAAACTTTGGTTAATTCGTCTCAGTTCTAGTTTCATGCTAGCTCTTGTTCAGTGAACCTATTTTGATTGTATAAATAACATGTTCAATGATATGATCCGCAGGTAAGCTATTGGAAGTTTTTCTTGCCAAGCCTCAGAGCGATAGGAAGGTTGACGCTGCTAATCCTCACAATTCTGGGCTTCATCCAAATTATATTCCTTCTCCTGGGTATGGCGGTTTTCCTGGAAATCCGTATGGCTCGCTAGGGGGTGGATATGGGGTTGCTACTGGATTTCAGCAGGTATTTTTTGTTTAACCAATTGGAGTTTCGTTGTCCCTTTTGATGTAGTCGTTTTTTGATGAAGTTGTATCTAATGGTCTTGCACTTTTGAACAGCCTATGATATATGGTAGAGGCCCAATGCCAGCAGGGATGCAAATGGTACCGATGGTTCTACCAGATGGTCGAATTGGATATGTTCTGTAAGTTGTTTTCATATGGTATTTTCACTTCCAAGTTCCAACTATGGTGTGCTTGGAATGACATCTTCGGAATGCATTCTTATTAGTTGTAATTAGTTTATGCTCAGTTTGGTACGAAATTGCATTTATCGATTTCAAATGTGTACATGGGGAGGGAGAGACACAAAAGCAAAAGAGAGGTAGAGATGGAGATAGAAACATTATAGAGTGAGAATTATTTGCTATAGAAGTTGAAGAGCACGGGTTCCGTCTACCCCCAACTTATTTACTCATGTGGAAAACACCATCTCCAACTTACATGCTAAAGGAAGACTGGATAATGGTCCGTTTGGAATGGCATTTGCATAATGCATTCTCACCAATTACAAGTACATTATCATCTTCATTTTCAACTTATTTACAAGATGCGTTCTAATGCAGTTTTTGCTTTTTCAAAAAAGCAAGTCCTACTTGCTTATGCTTTTAAGTTGGAGGTGTTGCGCATATAAGGACATGGGTTGAGGGTTGATCCCCATGCTCCTTCACTTTTATAACAAAGAATTATCACTTTATAGTGTATCCATCCTCATGTATACCCTTGTTTCATCTTTTTTCTCAACTTCTATAGCCAATAACTCACTCTATCATGTTTCATATCCATCTCTATCACTCTTTTGTTCTTTTTTCTATATGTATGTATATATCTGTAGAATACATTAATATTGATACGTGTACTGCAAAAAAGAAGTTACTTCCATTCCAAACGCTGCATATGTGGAGCTTCAACTACTGATGACTGGAATTTTGCAGACAGCAACCTGGTTCACAGATGCCGAATCCACGGCCTTGGAGAAATGATAGGAATAATGGGTCGGGACCTCAAGGACGAGGAGGAAATAGCGGTGGCAGTGATGATACCAACCGCAATAACAGACGGTACCGACCGTACTAGGGCATGTACTAGTTTCAGTATGTTGTAGGTGGATGGACAAGTCCAGTCATGCCCGACAAAGATCGATCCTCACCACGTCCAAACACCGTCGTTTTAAGCAAGTGGGGTTTCAATTTGAATTAGTGTAACTGTCGTAGTGCTGACAAAGTATACTTGTATTAGCTTTATCTGGAATCAATTCTTCTTTTCTTTTCTTTTCTTTTTTTTTTTTTTTTAATTTTTTTTTTTTGGGGGGGTGATCCGAGAACAGCTTCAAGCTTTGCTGCCACAACTAGACAAGCTACTACTACTCTAATATGGTGAACTCCATCGTCTTTCTTTTTTTTCTTTTATGGGTTTTACTGGTTTTGGTTGAAAATCAGCTATTTATAGTTGTGTTATTCACCACTTCCTTTCTAATGTTTCTAAATCAAGAGGGATGTAATCGAAAAGATGGGCTTTGCATGCTTCGGTATAAAAAAGATTGTTGAGCACCATGATATGTGGTTGCACTCTTGACCCCAAGTGGGCATTATATGCAGGACCTAGGATTTTGATTTGATTTGATTTCAGGGCCGCACTTACATGTGGATTTAGGGGTACTAGGATTTTAAAATTGTGGTTCTGTAGATTTGACATCTAGTAGGTTGAAGGTTAAAGCATGATTATTTAAAGACACTAATCTCCCCACAACTATTAAAAAAAAAGTATTCTTATGCTTCATTCAACTCCCCCCACCTAATTTTATAAGCCTCTAATTTCACTTATAAAATATGGAATTTTTAATTTGTTTTAAAATGAATATCTATACGGCCTTAGACACTTGAGTCTAATTGAGTAAATAAGATCTTTATTTGAGGACTAAAATGAAATTTACGAGTTTAGAAGAGAAATAAAAAAAATTGTTGTAGGGACACAAATGCGTAGAACCTAAAATTCAAAAGTTGAGAATGTGCCCACCCTCGAGTTCAACCCCATGTGGTTTCCGTCCTTAATTGTATGCTCACTAGTAGTTTCATTAAATGCGTTGAAAATAAGAAGGATGCTTAAGAATTGATAATTGCTTAAGAATAACGATTAGGTTCTTAAATTCGAATATCAAATAATGTGGGGCTAAGTTTAAAAAAGTGAAACCGTAACTTCTGTTTTGCAATTTTAAGGAGCTTCTGCATTGCAATTGTAAGGAGAAATCAACAGGGTCGGTCAGGATTGCTGGATTGGTGATACACTGATACTATATAGATCCAAGCCTATAGAGAGCTGTTCATATGGTTATTCATGCAGCTGTGAGACCTTACAAAACAACAACATTGATTTATGTTTATTCTAACTTGTTTTTGGCAAACAAATATTTGTTTCTATCATTCTTTTTCTATACTATAGTGCTAAACTCTGGGTGTGCATCATAAAGTTAAGGGCTGTTAAGTAAAAGGTTAAAAAAATAAAAATAATAATAATAATAATAAAACCAAAATTGGGAGAAAAAAGAAGTGATTTTCAAATTTTTCTTGATAAAAGAAAACAAAAACTAATTTCCATTTTCAGCATTTAAAAAACTGAAAAAAGTGGAAATGTTACGGTAGTCAATGGTTCCCAAATAGATTGGTAATCGTACCACATGAAATGTGTTGCCACTCTCATAGCATGCGAAATATTCCAAATTCAAAAACCATAGCATTTTGCTACTCTCAACGGAAAAAAAAAGGTTTCCCTTTATGTATTAAAGTACTATTACACATTAAAATTACGATCACTTGCAAACTTCAAAGTAAAACTAAATGCGTCGCCACTTGAATAGAGAGCTTGTCTAATCTATTTACCATACATGTTTTTAAGTCCATATATCCTTTCTGTGCGGAAAAGAGAGGAAAAAAAACGATTAGTCTCCTCTTCCCACAGACACTCCACAAACTATGCTAACCAACAACCAAATTGCTGTTTCATTCATGCGACCTTACTCTCCATGAACTACTTTACACTGTATTTTCTCTTGGTTGGGCAGACAATGGTCTAAAATGGACCAGTGGAGCTAGGAATGAGTTCAGCCTTGCACGTAATTGTTAAGACCTGTGGAAGCAAAGAGAATCAAAAGATCAGAGCTATCGGCGACCACAACGTTAAATACACGGGTGCAGAGAGAGAGAGAGAGAGAGAGAGAGAGCACCTCTTTTCTTCAGTACTTGTTTTGGAGTCCCATACGATATCTTTTATTCCGGAAGTGAAGCTCTTGTAAAACTGGCCAGTCGGAGTGAAACATATAGCCAAATCAGTCAACAAATACTTTGTCCCAAAAAATTAAAGCTCCTTCAATTGAAGTGTTGCAAAGCCGAGAGAGATTAAAGTCAACATACATTGTGAAACTCCAGTGTGTCACCACCAGTTTTCCGGAGCTCTACCATGTGCAAGGAGGGTGCCACCTCAAACACCTGAAGTTGAAAGCAGTCAATCACCCAATTGCCTCAACAAACGTTTCGGCCAAAGAAACGGTGGCGATAAATAACATCAAGAAAATTGTGTAGCAATACCTAAATTCATCTACTAACATGTAGGAGCACAACTGTGTACTTACAAAGTGGATATACATAACATACAAGTACATGTATCCGACTATAAAGTACACATACGTATTGATATATTTCATAGAATTTTGGTAAAAGAATCCCTCATATTGGATTAGTCAAGTTTAAAGGACAACACGTATTTTATTTCGGTCAAAAGTCCCTGATTAGTGATAATTAATCAAATCGAATCCTTATGTAACAAACTTTCACGTAACTAGTTATCTGGAAATTTCAAATTCATGCAAGTTATGTGAAATTTTCTGTTGAGAGACTTTTACTAAAAAAAGAAAAAAAAGGAGGGGGGGGGGGGGGGGGGGGGGGGGGGTGTGCAGGTCAGACCTAAGACCCCAAAAGTCTATTCTAGAGGAATTTTAACTAAAATCCCTATAATTTTCTACTTCATATGATATAATGGAAAGGGTACTTTGAAATTGCTCCACATACCAGACGCTCAACATCCAAATCACAATGCCAAGTGGCATATATGAATGCATATACAAATACCTCCCAAATAAAAGAAGAAAACTTTTGCAACAAGGGTAAATTAATAATCATAATAAATAAATAAATAAACTCTCAAAAGGACACATCATGGAGTATTATGAAAGATGCATTGAAAAATTAGACTCATTCGATTACCTATAAAATAATTTGAATGCTTATACTTTCATCCCCAAACACTCCCACCAAAGACCACAGGGAAAAAAATATGTGCACGTATGTCTAAAGCGATAAGAGAAGAATTAGGAGTGTAAAATAATAAATAACATAAGAAAAACTTCACATGAAGTCGTGTTACCAAACAAAAAGTATTTGTAGTTCGTAAATCCTCAATCATTAACTCACAAAATAAACATATCAAAAAAGAAAGACAAGAACTAAATCTCTCTTTCACCTCAATATCTTGGCCTTTTATACTAATTCAGCAAGGATCAAGTCAATACCTCTGTAGCTACGGAAAGGTGGCCCTTCCTTCCAGTCTTGTCGCCTTGTAACTTCATCTGTAATAGTTTAAGATAGAGATATATGTAACACATATTATATATATATACTTCCTGCTTTTTAGGGCAGACTACATATACCAACACACTTTGTTCTTGGTGAAGATATTAGCATAAGACGGGTCATTGAAAATCAAACAAATCAAGGGTGAAAAACAGATGAAATCATTACCTTATAGTTTCGCTTGTGACAATTGAAACCCAGAGGCTTTGCAGCTTCTTCTATTTTAGACATAATCTCATTTGCAGGGCACTTGGAAGCAAAATGTGACTCTCGCTTCACAAGACCCTGGAGTTTGTAAATCCAGACAATCAACGGAGAAATATTAAGTCAGCAATAATAAACTATAACTTACAATAGACAAAAGTGCAGATACATTTCAACATCTGTAGGATAGACGAAACCAGTAGCAACAAAATAAAGAAGCCTCATTCAACATACCATCTGCTTTTCGAACAAATGTTCGAGACTGAAACCCTGTGACCTAGAAATCAGTTCAAAGGCATTCATTGACATAGGTTTCTCTTTCTTTTCTGTTACAAGATGCTCCTGCACATAAAACAAAAGTAACAAATGAGTAACTTCAGGATGGACTAATTCCCGTGCCATCCTTTCCAGTTGAGAATATTGTCAGTTAATATTATGCTGTGGCCTCAAACCAAACTCAATATATATAGATCCCATTTGGTACTGCTATGGGAATAAGATATTTTTTTGTAGGGGAAAAAAAAAAGAAGCAGCAAATTGTTGCTTCTGATTTTAAGTAGTTTTTCAGCTTTAAATTGTTGCTTCGAACTCTCTTTCTTTTCTCTCAACAATCTCAATAAGTGTTTGTTGGTGCCGAAAAAGCATTCCAAACGGGCTCGTAGTCTTCAAGACCAGAAAAGAGGAAAATGAGCATTCCATCAGTTGTACCAATTCATCATGTTCATTGCGAATAGATCTATACCAAAGTTGGGATCTGGAGCATTTCAATATGCTTTCAGATGCAATGAGAAGAAATGCAAGTAAAATCTTCTAACCTCTGAGTCGTTGAAAACAGCATCTACATCATCAAGATTGACATCCTCTCCCTGCTCAAACTGTGGTGGCTTGTAATCTTTCTTGAACCAGTCATTCTTTAAAATCTCCGCAATTGTTATCCGCTGCAACAAAACAGGCACGAGATAACAACCAACAACTAATGCAATATAAGTTCGACACACCAATGTTCATCAAAACCACATCCCTAACCAGTAGATATCAAGAAAAGCAGCAAGAACAAAATAATACTGGGCTTTGTATCATTCATAGATCTGGTGAGGGAAAGAAAAGAAAATTGTTGGATCGAAACAATCACACGCAAACAATATATGAAAAACAGAAAGATTAAAGAGACGCACAGAATTATCACGTGGTTCCAGAAGTTTCCACTTTCAAAAAACGATTTAGGGTTACATCATATGTATCTCTTATAGGTACATGGCAAAACCCCAAAATATCCATTACAATATGAGCCACACCCAACAAAAACATAGAGGAAAACATTTTTCTTTGGTTGGCTAGTGAGGACAATAGTGAGGAAAATGAAGGAAACGAAGATATGGTGGGAAATAAATTCAGGACTTGGATTCTGTGAGACACTTCCCTCCTTTTTTTCTTAAGTTACAATTTCCTTTTGAAACTTTTAAATTTTAATGTTATTTAAATATGAAGAAAAACACAAGGAACTAGTTTTTTCTTGTTCTCTATCCCTTTTTGGCTCCTTCTCTAAATCTGCAAACCAGACAAAACCTAGATGAATATAAACTATGCATTCTGAGCTTACCGTGAGTGGATTTGGGTTAAGAATACGTTTAATTAAACTCTTTGCACCCGATGAAAACCACGATGGACATGAGAAATCAGCCTTGTGGATCTGAAAATCAGTTAGGCTATCCATAAGTGTTCTAATAAAACTCAATATGGAAGGAACAGAATTGTAGAGACTCACCTTCCTATACAAAGCCATGAGGTTTGGCTCATCAAAAGGCAAGTATCCAGCCATGAGGACAAAGAGAATGACCCCACAGGACCATATATCAGCTGATGTTCCATCATAGCCTTTATCCGTTAGCACCTGATAGGAAGAAATATAATCCAAATGTGCAAAAATAATTTAGGAAAGTGGTCAATTGCAACCTTCCATTTCGATAAAACAATAGCTGATACCTCAGGAGCAACATAATTTGGGGTCCCACAGGCAGTGTGAAGCAGCCCGTCACCCTACAGTGAGAAGAATATCGTAAGTTCTTCCCTTACCATGGTTAACGTCCCAAAGAAACTTCTAACGAGTAAAACAATTAGACGAAGGAAAAAGGAAAATTTCACCAGAAACTAACCAATCCAGCAGATTATATGAAGTGTCTAGGTTTCCTAATAAGATCTGCTTAAAGGCAGTAATATTATTTCTCAATCACCCTCTCTCTCTCTCTCTCTCTCTCTCTCTCTCTCTCTCTCTCTCTCACTCACCCACGCGCGCGCACACAAACACATCACACACCTACACACACAAAGCAGATGTGATTTTCTAAAATCATGCGAGGGCATAACCAAATCTTTGTTGTACAGTCATCTGGGAGTCGGGGACAATAATTCACGAATGTGACCTGATAAAAACACTTACCCGTACTTGCTGTGAAAATGCACTCAATCCAAAGTCTGAAACTTTAAGAATACCAAATCTGTCCAAAAGCAGATTCTCGGGCTACAAAAGATGCAATGTAATCCATTTACCAGAGTTTTAATTGAACGAATAGCCAAAGAAACCAAAGACTCCATTCCAGAACAAAACCCACCATCAAATACGTGTCTAAAACACATACAGTCTATACAGATAAAAACGGAATAAGAACATTTGTCGAACCTTCAGATCTCTATGGTACACGCCTCTACTGTGGCAGTAATCCACAGCATTAATAAGCTGCTGAAGGTATCTCCTTGCTTCACCTTCTTTAAGTCTCCCATGCTTGGCCTAAAAGTAAGATAGCCACTAAGGAAAGCTTTACAAGCAAAATACAAAACTAAATCTCGACTGCTACACAAACATGAAGTTGCAGTAAAATGAGCATTTCCAAAGAGAAAGAACCAAGACACGATCGCATGCTAACTTTAGCATGCAGTGCAGTAACAAATCAGTTGTATCTTGATTGTTTCAAAAGTTCTCAAAGAATGTAAAACTCAAATAAAATAGCCTTACTATTTTATCAAAGAGCTCGCCTCCGTCAACATACTCGAGCACAATGTAGATCTTCTTTTTACTTGCCATAACCTACTCAAAAGCACAGAATAAGAATCAATCAACAAGAAAGGCCAGAAGCTTTGAAAAAAAAAATGTAGGAATGAGGCAGCTCCAAGTCTAGAACATGGAGATTTCTTTGGTAAACCATGGCAGTTTGGGTGTAAATACAACATAGTGATTTTGGTACGAAATGTTTGTTCCCGGTAAGAAACATTTGTTCCATCAAAACCACCAAGAACAAATGTTTCTTATCACGGAACAAATATTTCTTTCCCGTGAACAAACATGCCTTATCCAAAACCACTATGTGGTAGGTATACCCAGCCACTTGGGTGTACCGAAGAATTCTCCCTAGAACGTAATGTAGCATAAAATAAAGCTATACTATTAGTAGGTAAGCAGGGTTCAGGACCTTAGAGATTGCAAATTCTCTCCTATCAACTAAATTTCTTACTTCCTAAACAAATAATGCCTCTATTATAAATATATAGCAAATAAGACACACAAATGAAAATGCAAAGCACTAACTTCTTAGTATCAGTGTTAAAAGCTCAAATTGTTAGTTGCATTACCCTTGGGCCTCGTTTGCCAGGCCGGACAAAACTATCGGATTGGACAAGATAAGGCAGGATCGGACTAGATTAGTAATTCTGTCGGATAATCTGTTATGATGTCCTGTGTTTGGAACGTGCTGGATAAAACTGTCGGATAAGCTGTTTTATCCTAATCCTGTGTTTGGTTGTGTCGGGATATAAGTTCCGGATAATAACTAAATTATGTTTTTAACACAAAAAAAAAAAAAATTCTGGAAAAAAGAGTTGCTTTTTTAAAAATTCACAAAAAAAAAAAAATAGTAAATATGGGGAAAAAGGGAGCTGAAAGGAAAAAATAAATAAATACAAATATGGGAAATTTTTTTAAAAAAAGAAGCAAATATGAAATAATAATAATAATAATAATAATAATAATCTTGGAAAAAAAAATATAAAAAGGGAAGCAATTCTGGGAAAAAAAGTTACAGAAAAGGGGAAAAAACTAGCGAAAAAAAAAATTTGAAGAAAAAATTTCTAAAAAAAAAAAATAATAAAAAAAATTTCTCCAAAAAGTTGTCCCAAACTCCGTTGTCCCTTCTTGGTACAGAGTTATCCCAAACTCCATGGAATAAAATAGAAGTTTGGGATAAAATACTCCTTATCCAAGCGTGCACCAAACACTGAATTGGATAATTTTTATCCAATCCGACTCACTTATCCAGTTCGCCAAACATGGCCTTAAGAGTCCAGGCAAGATGGCCCATACAAATATGTATTAGAGTGTAGTTTGAACGTTTTTTCCAAAGAAAGGTCACTTACAGGTTCACTGTTCAACTAGTGCCAAGTTTTTTGATCAAATGGCCTTGCGGGCCATCAAATTTTGCAGGGACCTCTAGTTTTCCAATCCCTTGGTGCATGATATTTATCCAATGTCTAAGCTCACTAAGCTCAGTATTCTTTGTTTTGTTTTTTTTGCTGAGACTTGCCCAGAATTCAAACTAAAACTGTTAAGGTTTATCAAAGTATCGTGGGATCTCTAAACAGAATACTAGTGCACATATTTGTCACAAAACTAACAAACTCAAGAAAAACATGTACAACTATATCAAATGGTCGAACCTTTGCCAACTTCATGCATGTTGTACTAAATTTAGCTCCTCTATCACAAATTAAGAGTCCCTTTTGGAAATTTCAACTATTTAAGGATCCATTTTGATTGTTATCAAATTTTTTCAACTTTTCTACTTTTGCCTTTCTTTTAGAGTAATGCTATGGTTTCCAAATTTGAATCCCAAATTTAGTTTTCAAATGCTTTATCAATTATACCACATGCAGTGATATATAGTAACACAGCATATGGTACAACCTTTAAAACAAGAATGAAATTTGGGATTCAATCCGGAAAACATGAAAAGTGGGAGAGTTACTATTATTATTATTATTAAATTTTTTTTTATGTAATATAAAGGGTAGACGTGAAAAGTGAAGTACATAGACTTTAAAAAAAAATCTTAAAATGAGACATTAGAGAATAAAGGACACTTAATTTGAAACGAAACCATTGCACAAGTATTAAATTGCATGTTACCTTCACATCAAAATTAAAAAATAAAATAAATGCATGGTACCTCGACGAGTTTTAGAACATTTGGATGCTTTATCAACTTCATTGTTGAAATTTCTCTTTTAATCTGGAATCAACAGATACAACATCAAATAAAGAACCCAAATAGTTTGATCACCTCAATTAACCAATTAGCTTATATAAAAAGGAAAATTAAACGTATAAGAATCGAATCATCGAGAAATAATGAAGACACCAATTATCCAATAAACAAAAGTCAGAACGTATGTGACAACACATTCGGAAACTATAGTAGTAGATAATTAAGAAACCAATTATCCAATAAACAAATGCTTAATATTATATTAACACGTTTCATTTGATAATTACAATAAACATACATAAATAAATGCCAACTTTTAGAGAGGGAAGATGAAAATGGGGGCACCTGTTCGACCATCTTGTGACGAAGAACACGATCACGGTCGATGATTTTGATGGCGACGCTATCACCTGTATCGGTGTTCCGAGCGTACTTGACCTTGGCGAAGCTCCCCTCACCTAGGGTTTTACCGATCTCGTATTTTCCCACACGCGTTCGGGTCCCCGGAATCGCCATGCTATGCTCGTCCTCTCTACTCCTCCCCCGTTCGCCGCCGTTCAATGTATGGTTACCGCCACCGGTGTGCTCACTCCGACCACCGGTGACGAAATTCTGTTACGTGAATTGCAGAATATATATAGCTTCTGTGATTGTATGTATCTATATTATATATATATATATATATATATATATATCTTTGAATTAGTAGAGAGAGAGAGAGAGATGAGAGATGGATAAATGTAATACTCCGGTATAACAAAGACGAGTAATTATTTGAGGGGAGAGAGAAGAGTGGGACCCACAGATGATATGTGGACCCACCTATTATTAGATCAGATCTACAAAAATTAAAAATAAATGTCAGAATCCACGTTTTATGGCTGCGCTTCGTCTATTATTCCATGGCTGTGAACGATTTCCAACTTCCATTACTGTCAGCGGATTTTCAATTAACAACCCAATATGACTGTATTGCCCCTTTTTTCCTTTTTTTTTTTTTTTTTTTTTTTTTTTTCGCATTTTACTTATACGGTTCAAAAGTTTGCATTTAACCCCAGTCTTATCGGGGTGGCTGAAATGAAATCGCTAAATTTTTCATTAAAACTAACATGATAAATATATTTTGGGTAATATTATTGTCACTCTATTATTGAACAAAGTCACTCTATAGTATCATTCTTAAAGCATGTGCTACTATGCATGTCATGTATTACATACAAAGTACCACATGCTCTAAAAGTGATACCATTGAGTGCCTTAGTTCAATGATAGAGTTACAATAACAATTCTCTATATTTTGCTCCATAAGTGATAAAGACTCAATTTCATTTTACCATATATTGTCCAAAAGTTGATATTTACCTCTCTAAATAGTTATGTCTAAAATAAAGGATATATTTATCATTTCAAATCAAAAGTTAACATCAATATGGTTTTCTCTCAACACACAAACATAAGGAGTTTTAAGTGTCAATTTTTGAACCATAAAGGGCTAAAGTGGAAATATATCTAACCACAGGGAGGGAAAAAAAATAGATTATCTCATAACTCATGGTATAGTAAGGGCAAGAATACCGTAAGGGTGGCAATCGGATCGCATCAGGTCATAATTGTATCGGGTCATTGTCGTGTCGGGTCATTCTTAACGTGTCATCATTGTGCCGGGTCATATACGGGTTACTCGTTTAACTCGTCTAACCCGTGTAGGGTGTCATTGGTTCGGTTCGGATCGGTTAGAATTTTATTTATTTATTTTATTTTTGATTTTTTTTTTCATGTTTTGAAGACCAACTGAAGTGATCGGTTCGGTCGATTTTTTCGACTTTTGGTCGAATTTACAAATATGAGCGATCGGATCGGTTTTTTAGTTCTAGGTAATTTTAAGAAAACCGACTGGTTAGCTCGGTTTGGTTATTCGAAAAAAAGCTTACAGTTCTACTAAGAACATAAACAAGTCTTCCATCAAATGTATTAATTATTAACACGTATATCTTAAATATCAAAATACTACAAATATAACAATATCCAACTATTATATATAAACTTAACACCCAAGCACATCCAAACAAAATGAATAAGAAGAAATATTGTTTTTACTAACTGTATAAAGAAAATTCTTCACTTTCCATCCATCAAGAATCAAGATTAACAGTTATATTTGTCTAATTGACTAATTTGTTTCCCTCCCAATCCAGCAATCCTGGACGGCTTCCTCCTTTTTTTTTTAATTTATTTTTTTCAATTTTATTATTTTTTTTAATGCAATGCTTAATGCATGAATGCTTCTAGGCTCCAGCTTTCTCCCTCCCTTATTAGTTATTATTTATTAATATTTTTATTACATTAGTTATTTGTTGTTATATATAAATTTACTTGTTTGGTAAATTGGTAACTAGTTCTTTTTTTTTAGCAAAAAAATAATAATAATAATTTTAGTTTATATATATTTTTTAAAAATATACTACATATTTTTTAATTCTTGTTTATATTATTTGTATTTTAGACTTCCATATTATTAAAAATTATTTTTAGAACTAAAAAAAAAATCCCCCAACTGCACTTAAATACTTAATCGGGTCAAACGGGTTAAACGGGTTGACCCGCTTTAACCCGTTTATTAACCGTGTCAAATGGGTCGACTCGTTTATGACTCATGCCCTTATACGGGTCACCCAAACCCGTTTGTTTTCGTGTCGGGTTGGGCCGGGTCGAAAATTGCCACCCCTCTGAGCGCGTAATGTTAGGCTTTTTAAATTTGAATCTCAAGTTTGTCATAGTCACAAAATATAGTACACTAATTAAAATATTTGATAATCAAATTTGAGATACATAGCATTATTCTCCCGGTAATATTCATTGTTTAACAACAAAATCCTTATTCTTGACTTAAAAAGTAGAAAGAAGAATCTTGATTTTTAAGACCCTTTATCCTTCTTTTTTTCGAGTAATGTTATGCTTACCAAATATTTTTTAAAATAAATGTGACAGTGAGTCCATTAGATTTTGATTGGAGGATGTTGAAGTGATCCTATTATTACTGAATTTGAGCCCACTGCCACATGTATTCAGAAAGTATTTGAAATTTAAAATTTGAGAAGTATAGCATTACTCCTTTGTCTCCTCGATTTTTTTTTTTTTTTGTAAGATTTCATTGCTATTAAGAGAGATTCAAAAGTGCAATGAAAGACTTATGGAAAATTGTAATTGAAAGTATAGGCGTAGACATGCAGGGACGAGTGGGTGTCACGGTACTTACTCAACTTTTGATGTTTGTGAAATTGTTTTTAGTACATGTGATATTTTAGATCAAAGGGACGAGTGGTGCCATGGTACTCGCTCAACTTTTGAAGGTTGTGAAATTATTTTTAGTACATGTGATATTTAAGATCAAATTTAGTCTAGCACACCCTAATAATAATTGTCTATGTGATATTTTAGCTCAAAACCACCATAATATTTCATATTAAACCTTATTATGTTCATTCTCATTTTGGCACAACCCAATTTAGTGTTAGCCCATGTAATATTTTAGCCTTAGACCATCTTACTATTTGACACCAAACCACATTATGTTTATTCCATTTCACCCCAACCAAATTAAGTCCTTCAAACCCACTTTGACAACATACATTTTCTTTTTAGGTGAAATCATACATTGTTGATTCAAATAGTTTGATTTTATCTCTCCGTATATATTTTTTTTCATTATATTTTTTGATCTCGTTATAAAAAATGTACAAATAGACTCCAAATTTTTTTTTGCCAAGGTCAATATAGCCCTCAGACCCCATCACGTTGATACCTTCTGAGTGATAATTCTGGCCATGCCATGCTTGAAAGTTGAAAGGAGTCTTAAAGGTTGTTTGGGTATTCGAAAAAAAAAAGTTTACTGGTTAAAGGAAGAACCAGTTGTGTAGTATTTCTTGTTTGTGTAGTTAGTTTCCAAGTATATGAGAATTCTTGTCAAGTTTTAAAAAATACATTAAAAACTTTTTTTTTTTTAATTGAATTGACATAACATTAGTCTTCGCATCAAGACTTAGATCTGAACCCAATTTTGTTTTTCAGGATCCTGAAACAAGGTCTTCGGAGTTGAATTATTTCAAGAGAATATTTTAAAATCAACAATGTTAGGTGCATAAAAAAATTTTACAAATACTCAAAAACACAACCTATTTTTTTTTTGAGTGGTACTGTAGGGTCTATTGAAATTATCCAGACTCTACAATGCCATTCAAAAGAGAAATAAAATATATTTGTAAATATTTATGAGATTTATTTGTGCCCTAAATATTACTATTTTAAGATTACATCTAATGGTGTAAGATTGTGTCGATATTTATTACAAAATGAATTGACGTACTTCTGATCGAAAAAAAAAAAAAAAAACACACTTTCCATCTCAAGGTGTATTCATGATCAGTCTACTTTTATTTAAAATATTAAAAGACAACCAGTTGTTTTTTCAAAATAAAAAAGAAATTAAGTTAAGATTAAAATTTAAAAACACATCAATTTTTTGATTTTTTTTAAATAAAAAAAATAAATAAATTACATTTATCTCCATCTCTTCCTCACCACTACCTCCACTAATTGCCACCACCATGGTTGGCCACACCCCGACCACCGCCACCACCCCACGACTACCACCCACCCCCACCACAACCTCTCTCTCTCTCTCTCTCTCTCTCTCTATATATATATATATATATATACACACATAATTGTATATATATCTTACATATGGTCACCACCACCCCCAACTTCTCTCTATCTCTTCTCTCTTCTCACCATCACCACCACGGCCCTCATTCCTCATCCACTCCTGCCACTGTAAAAAAAAAAAAAAAAAAAAAAAAAAGAGTTGCAGGTTGGAGCAACTGTCCAAACAGCAGGAACAACTCACCAAACTAATCGGGAGCAATTCACCAAACATAGGGAGCAACTCACCAAACGGAAAGAGTAAAGTTGCTCCATATGTTTGCTAAGTTGCTCCCGATATGTTTATTGAGTTGCTCCTTCTGTTTGGACAATTACTCCAAAAACCTACACCTTTTTTTTTGTTTTTTTTTTTTGGTGTAGTGGCGATGGTGGATGAGTGAGGTGGCCCGTGGTAGTGGTGGCTATGAGAAGAGTGAGAGAAGAGATAAAGAGGTTGGGGTGGAGGTGGAGGTGGGGGTGGGGGTGGGGGTGGAGTAAGTTGTAGATTTTGGAGCAATTGTCTAAACAGAATGAGCAACTCAATAAGTATCGGGAGCAACTCAGCAAACGTATGGAGCAATTTTACTCTTTCCGTTTGGTGAGTTGCTCTTGCCATTTGGACAGTTGCTCCAACCTGCATTTTTTTTTTTTTTTTTTTTTAATTTTCTACAGTGGCAGGGGTGGATGAAGGAGGAGGGCCGTAATGGTGATGGTGAGAAGAGAGAAGAGATAGAGGGAGATTGGGGGTGTTGGTGGCCATATATAAAATATATATACTCATGTGTATATATATAGAGAGAGAGAGAGAGATAGAGAGGTTGGGGGGGGGGGGGGGGGGGTGGTGGTAGGGATGGCTGGTGGTCGTGGGGTGTTGGAGGTGGTCAGGTGTGGTGTGGTGGTCAGCCATTATGGTGGCAGTTGGTGGAGGTGGTGATGAGGAAGAGATGGGGGTAAATGTAATTTATTTATTTTTTTATTTAAAAAAAATAAAAAATTTGATGTGTTTTTAAATTTTAATATTAACTTTCTTTTTTATTTTGAAAAAATAACTGACTATCTTATAATATTTTAAATAAAAATGACTGATTTTTAATAATCCTTCATGATTCAACATTTCAACTAGTTTGAGAAATTCCCAGAAATTCAAAATTGAGGGTAGTTTCGTACTTTCACATTTAGTTTGAGGATTGTAGTTATCCTTTGTGTTTTTTAGAGCGTGATTTTCCAAATAATAATTAACAAACGTCCAAAAACAATACATAGGATGATAGGACTTCTTCTTCTTCTTCTCTATCTCTTCTAATTTGTAAAAACTCCGCGTACCAAACGCGTAAGTAATTTTGTCGTATTAATTCCTGATTTATCTCCACATCAAATCAAAACCACACATAAAAATATGGGTAATTGGATTTGGGGGCCACCAAAAACCTCCGATCTGTGAGATCACGTGGGTGGGAATCACAATCCTTGTCCACGAATTTTTTACCATTTCCACCAGTGTAGGACTAATATATACGCAATTCATTACTGTTTCAATTTATTTTTCAAAGTCATCACTTTTTTTAAAGTCGCTAATTCAAGTAGCGATTTTGCCAAAAAAAAAAAAATCTATAGAAGTCGCTAGTCCAACTCGCAATTTTAGGCCAAATGAGAAGTCGCTAGTTGAACTAATGATTTCTACTTTTTCACTGAGAGATTCTAGTGTGTATGTCAATAGAAGTCGCTAGTTGAACTAGCGACTTCTCATTTGGCCTAAAGTCGCGAGTTGGACTAGCGACTCCTACAGATTTTTTTTTGGTAAAATCGTTACTTGAATTAGCGACTTTAAAAAAAGTGATGAGTTTGGAAAATAAGTTGAAACAATGATAGATTGTGTATATATTGGTCCCACAGTGATGGAAATGGTAAAAAATTCCCTTGTCCACAGTCCATGTAAACTTCGCGGAATGTTCTATTATCCTTGTCCACAATATAAGTTTGTGAATTGTTTAAGAAATATGCATTATGTTAATTTTTTGAATAGTCTTTTGGCACAAATAAATCTTTTAAACACAATCTACAAATATTATAATGTGTTTATCTCTTTTTTGAGGGAGTCTACTGACACTATAAGGTCCACACAAGAGAGATAGACAAATTGTGCGTGTGTGGATTATGTGTGAGATTTATTTGTACTCAAAGACTTACTATAATTTTTTTGTTCTATTACATGTTCACTTTCCTATTTTATTTTTAGATGTGATGTTTTTTTTTTATTTAGAAAATTGTTGGAAAATCCCTACAAGTAACCCTCATAAGTTTAAAACTCCAAAAGGTTTGACCATTTTCTAAAAAGGACAAAAGGAATCTTGTCAGCGCTCACACGGTATAAGTGCACGTACCATAGAAAATCCCATGTGAACATCGCGCGCGTTCTTAGTTTTCAGTCACTCACACCGTGTGAGTGGCTGTACCATATCATATCCATTTCGAAAAAGTTTTTTTAAACTTTAAACCCCCATAACTTTTGATCTACAACTCTGTTTCTTACAAATTTTATACCGTTGGAACCGTGTCGACGAGGGCTACAAAACTAGTACCATTGTTGATACCTTTTGAGCAAAAGAAAAAAACTCTTATTTTTACATACCATGTTCTAAATGAACTTAATAGAATTTTCACATAATATTCGTGTATGGGTTATTGATTTTTCACGTAATATTCACATATGCCAAGTTGATATGTTGTGAGGAAAAAAAATCGAATTTTCACTTTGTTCTTAGGGAGAGTTTTAGTGAAATTTCACAAGAATTTTGCATTTGTTTGGGTTGAAAAACTATGTTTTATAATTAATTTGTGAAATTTGATTTTTTTTTTTAAACGAAATATGCATTGTTTAATATGAAAGGGAAAAAAAAAAGTGAAATTTCATTTGGCATATATGAATATTAAGTGAAATTTCACTGAACTTGTACATGAATATTAAGTGAAATTTTACTTAAATTGACACTTGAGCAACTTTTTAACAAAGTAAATATCAAATTAGATCTTAAACTCTAGAGAGTTACTTCTAGCAACTTTTAGAATAGTTAGTGAATTTTCACTTGACCTACTAAGTGAAATCTCACTGAACGAGTACACAAATATTAAGTTTAACTTCAAGTTTTTCAAGAAGAAGGCATGTACAGGTTCAGTGAATTTTCACTTAATATTTATGTATGCCAAATTTATATGTTTTGAGAAAATATTTTTTTTTAAAAAAGGCGAATAGCAATAAAGCCATTGCTACCTCATTAAGGCTTAGTTTGGCTCCCATTTTGGTGCTTCTCCTTTTTTAAAACATAATTTCATGTTAATTCATTTGGTAACTAGTTTATGAGCTTTGCAAAAATGGAACTTAGAGCTTTTTTGGGGAGAGTTTTTAAAAGCTCTAGAATTGAGTGAAATTTCACTTAATATTTTATGTATATCAAGTGAAATTTCACTTATTATTCATGTATATCAAGTGAAATTTCACTTAATATTTTATGTATATTAAGTGAAATTTCACTTATTATTTATGTATGTAAAAACATGAAAATCTTTTTTCTCATAACATATCAACAATAAAGTTAAAAAAAGACGAATTTTAACAAGAATTTCTGCATTTGTTTTGGTTGAAAATTTGAGTTTTATAATTGATTATGAAATTTACTTATTTTAACAAAATATGCATTGTTTAAAAAAAATAAATAAATAAATCACCATGCCAATATGAATATTTAGTAAAATTTCACTTAACTCATGAACATTAAGGCTTAGTTTGGCCCCCATTTTGGTGCTTCTTCTTTTTTAAAGCACAATTTCATGTTAATTCATTTGGTAACTAGTTTATGAGCTTTGCAAAAATTGAACTTAGGGCTTTTTTGGGAGTGCTTTTAAAAGCTCTAGAATTGAGTGAAATTTCTCTTAATATTTTATGTATATCAAGTGAAATTTCACTTATTATTCATGTATATAAAAACATGAAATTTTTTTTTCTCAAAACATATCAACAATGGTACTAGTTTTGTAGCTCTCGTCGACACGATTCCAACAGTATAAAATTTGCGAAAAATGGAGTTATAGGTCAAAAGTTATGGATGTTTAAAGTTTAAAAACATTTTTTGAAATTAGAAATACTACAGTACGCTACTCGCACGGTGTGAGCAGCCTTTGGGAGAAGATGGGCGAGTGGGCGGGAGTGGGCGCGCGTGGGCGGGCGCGTGGGAGCGCGTGGGGGCTGAATTTATGCACGAAATTTTCTATAGTGTGCGCATTTATACCGTACGAGCACTGATTTAGATTCTTTTTGTCCTTTTTAACAAATAGTCAAACAAATTGGAGTTTGAAACTCATGAGAGTTACTTTTAAGATTTTCTAATAATTCCCCCTTTTTTATTTTATTATTTTGATACTACACATGAATGCTACTTTGTCTTTATTGTAATGCTATTATAGAAAATTAATTAAATTTTGTAATAGGCTTTCAAAAATAGACTTATTTTAAGACATTTAAAAACAAAAATATGTAGACTTACTTTGAGACGGAGGGAGTTTTTAAGTTCTTCTTGAAATTTATTGATATAGAGTACAAAGAAGAGGATACATGCCTTACATGGTGCAAGAAAAGAGCTTGGGCTTGGGACTGAATTCTTTCAGCATACATGTGTAAGAAAAAGACCATTAGCAGAGTCTTCGGTCTTAAGACCGATAAGTACACAGAAGGCACCCATCCATGTTGGGCTGAGTATAGGGGTGGCAATCGGGTCGTGTCGGGTCATTGTTGTGTCGGGTTATAATCATGTCATTCTTAACGTGTCATAATCGTGTCAGGTTATAATCGTGCCGGGTCATATACGGGCCACCCGTTTAACCCGTCTAACCCGTGTAGGGTGTCATCGGTTCGGATCGGATCGGATCGGATTGAATCGAATCGAATCGAATTTTTAGTTTTTTATTTTCGCTTTTTTTTTTTTCATGTTTTGAAAACTAACCGAAGTGGTCGGTTCGATCTATTTTGCCAATTTTGGCGATCAGATCAATTTTTTAGTTGTAAGTAATTTAAGAAACCCAATCAGTTAGCTCAGTTCGGCTATTCGCTTACTGTCCTACTAAGAACACAAACAAGTCTTCGATCAAATGTATCAATTATTAACACGTACATCTTAAATACCAAAATACTATAAATATAGCAATATCTAACTATTATAAACTTAACACCCAAGCACATCCACACAAACTGAATAAGAAGAAATATTGTTTTTACTAACAGTATAAAAAATTTTCTTCACTTGCCATCCATCAAGAATCAAGATTAATAGTTGTATTTATCTAATTGACTAATTTGTCTCCCTCCCAATCCAGCAATCCTAGCGGGCTTCCTCCCTTTTTTTCTTTCTTTTTTATTTTTTAATTATTTTTTATTTTTATTTTTTTATACAATGCTTGATGCATGAATGCTTCCAGGCTCTAGCTTCCTTCCTCCCTTATTAGTTATTAATTATTTTTTTTATTACATTAGTTATTAATTATTATATATAAATTTACTTGTTTGGTAAGTTGGTAACTATTCTCTTTTGTTTTTTAACAAAAAAAAAAAACAATTTTAGTTTATATATATCTATACATATTTTAAATATTTTTTTTTCTCTAAAAAAAATTAATTTTTAAAAAAATATTTTTTTTTTTTAAAAAATTTATATTACTTTTATTTTAGACTTCCAGATTATTAAAAATTATTTCTAAAACTAAAAAAAAAATTCTCCAACTACACTTAAATACTTAATCGGGTCAAACGGGTTAGACGGGTTGACCCGCTTCAACCCGTTTATTAATCGTGTCAAACGGGTCGACTCGTTTATGACCCGTGCCCTTATACAGGTCACCCAAACCCGTTTATTTTCGTGTCGGGTTGCCGTGTCGTGTTGAAAATTGCCACCCCTAGCTGAGTATATTGGGCTTATTCTGTTTTATAAGCCCGAGACAAGAAGAGGTGGTGTTTGCACCTAAAAAATACATTTTTTAAATTCAAAGTTAGTAGAGGCTGATTGGAATATTTTAATCGGACTCATGAGACCGATGGAAAAATTAAACAAAATTAATGGCTAAGTGGTTACTTCAAAAGTTGATCGGGCTTATTACAGTCAGGCTAGCACCTTTGCTCACTCGGACTAACCACTGGTTGATCGGGCTGGTACCATTACTCAATCGGGCTGATCGTCATTTAATCGGGCATCACTGTGATCGGACTGACCAACTTTGGGTATTTATTCAGTCTGGCTAGGCCTTATTTGGCAGTTCAATGCCATCGGACTGTGTATGTGATAATATCGGGCTTTCATTATGCTTGCACCATCGGGCTGCCACCTCATTTCACTGCACATATCAAAGTGAGCCTGCTACTACATAATTGTTCCAAATTGGCAACTTATTCTGTGCAGTCAATATTCTAATCAATTTGGGAAGGGTTGCTCCCTACAACTCTCAACGTGATAATATTTATATTACTCCGTAGTAGATTTAGGGAAGATTATCACATTATTTGGCAGGATATTATCACTTAATGGGAGATATTAGCTAATTATGGAAGGATTATTTTTGGAAGATAATATCAAACATTTATGGGAGTTATCTTTTACTTGGAAGCCAAGTCAGCCGAATGAAGCCACAAAGGGGACCAGATTCAAGATCAATATATATATATATGTATATATATATATATATTTGAAGATATGGAAGGCATTATCAGTTTATGGAAATAAACTAGTATTTTTTACCAGATAATGATTCTCATCAGATTTCCTACCCTGTCTAGAAGACCTCCATGGCCGCTATAAATCAACAGGCAGGCCAAGCTATCAACACACTCCGCGTCACTTCGACAAATGCATCCAAAAAAGCATTCTTAGCACTCCTAGCATTCTTTTTATTTTTCTAGACTTTCTTAGCATTTAAATTACATACTTGTAATTTCTCTTTTCTTCCTAATTAAATAAAAATGTTCTTTTTATTTAATTTTTCTTACTTGTGTTCATCACTTACTAGACTTGTGCGCTTCAGCACTGTCTATGGACCTTAGTTGAGGGTACTTTCCTACTCACCTTTCACAATCGCCTATTAGATGTTAGATTTTCAAACCTTGTGTATCACTCACACAAGTGATTTAGGAAATTTTGTGTTAATTAGTTTGGGTCTACCTCACAAGGCTCTGGCACGCCCGAACCATAATTATATAGCAAACAATTTGGCACGCCCGGTGGGACCGTCGAGTGATGAATCATGTTCACAGAAGCATGGTTGCAATTCTACTACAACCAAATTGGTTGTTGTAATGAATCAATCAACCAACTTCAACAAGAGATTAATCGTCTCAAAAACGATAAATCTGCTACTTACAAGGCTCTATGGGACAAGCCGTGGGATCCGCAGTACCCAAATTGGCACGCCATTGTAGCCCCATATGATTTTGCCATCCATGATCTTTACGAAAAGATCTGGTATTTTGAGGCCGATGTTAAGTATTTTACCCAAGGTATCGGCCACCTTCAAGCGAGTGGAGCTGAATGTCCACCCCCCAATGGAAACTCTTTCATGTTTCGGGATGAGTTGCTAGATGGTGGTTGGAAGCAAAAACCAATCAGCTTATCAAATTTGCAAGTTGAAGAACAAGACAAGTCGGTTGCTGCTCGAGAAAGCCGTAGTGGTGTCCTTAATGATATCGCTCGTCAACTTAAACTCCTTAAATTTCAAAGGCCCGAGAAGGCCGATGTTACCACTCCAAATCAAGAGACCGATGTCTCTGGTCATCTTGATTCCACGCTGTCTGGGCCGCTCGGGGGGCAAGACGGCGAAAAAATAAATAAAGAGCCGAATAATCTTATATCGGCCATAAAGCTCCTCGCCGACGTTGAAGAAGATGACGAAGCACTCGGGAGGCAAATTCAAGATGAGCCTCACAACTATGTTGAGGTCGAAGAAGAAGAGTGTGATAGGCCGAGTGATCGTGTATCGGCCATAGAGCCTCCTAGTGATGAGGAGGACGATGATGAAGACCCCATTATTAACGAAGAAATTGACGATGAAGGGCTTGGAGGGCAATCTTCGCAGAGACCGATTGATATTAAATCAGTTCATGAAGTTTTTAAAAATATTCCTTTGAGGAAACTCAGCCTCAAAGAATTGTTCAAATATATCGGTCTCTTTATAGTGACCGATTATTATTTTTATTTTAAGCCAATTAATTATTTGGCTTAGGTTGATCTACATCCACGATGGCTGTGTGGATGTCACCAAAAACTAAAGGTTATTTGGTGGCTATTTTAACAACAGTGGTACTATCGAGGAAGACTGAAAGGTGCTGAAGATCGGACTGAATTAATTCAGTCAGTAGGCTATTCGGACTCACAAGACCGAAAGCTAGAATAATAATATAAATAAATAAAGAATGCTGGAAGGATGCTTGGGATGTTGAATCGGACATAGAGGCCGATGGTATAGTGTCAAAAGTACGTGTATAGCAATCAAGTGGTGAAGCCTGATTACAAGAGGTTGTTCCAGAGTAACTACATGTCTTAGTCATGCTACACTGAGGTATTACATATGGTGAGCCCGATGAAAAGAAAATACATGACCCTCTTTAGTCCTCACTCAGTTTATTTGAAAGAAGGGCGTTACATGATAGTTGCAACAATTACAATCGGCCTCATAGGCAAGACCGATACCAATTTTTATGGAATAATCGGGCTTCAGGTAAAATATGGCCATTCAAAATTTCACTTGCTTTTATTTTAAACGGCCAGGGGGGCAATTGTTTGCACCTAAAAAATACATTTTTTAAATTCAAAGTTGGTAGAGGCCGATTGGAATATTTTAATCGGACTCATGAGACCGATGGCAAAATTAAGCAAAATTAATGGCTACGTGGTTACTTCAAAAGTTGATCGGGCTTATTACAGTCGGGCTAGCACCTTTGCTCACTCGGACTAACCACTGGTTGATCGGGCTGGTACCATTACTCAATCGGGCTGATCGTCATTTAATCGGGCATCACTGTGATCGGACTGACCAACTTTGGGTATTTATTCAGTCTGGCTAGGCCTTATTTGGCAGTTCAATGCCATCGGACTGTGTATGTGATAATATCGGGCTTCCATTATGCTTGCACCATCGGGCTGCCACCTCATTTCACTGCACATATCAAAGTGAGCCTGCTACTACATAATTGTTCCAAATTGGCAACTTATTCTGTGCAGTCAATATTATAATCAATTTGGGAAGGTTGCTCCCTACAACACTCAATGTGATAATATGTATATTACTCCGTAGTAGATTTAGGGAAGATTATCACATTATTTGGCAGGATATTATCACTTAATGGGAGATATTAGCTAGTTATGGAAGGATTATTTTTGGAAGATAATATCAAACATTTATGGGAGTTATCTTTTACTTGGAAGCCAAGTCAGCCGAATGAAGCCACAAAGGGGACCAGATTCAAGATCAATATATATATATATATATATATATATTTGAAGATATGGAAGGCATTATCAGTTTATGGAAATAAACTGGTATTTTTTTACCAGATAATGATTCTCATCAGATTTCCTACCCTGTCTAGAAGACCTCCATGGCCGCTATAAATCAACAGGCAGGCCAAGCTATCAACACACTCCGCGTCACTTCGACAAATGCATCCAAAAAAGCATTCTTAGCACTCCTAGCATTCTTTTTATTTTTCTAGGCTTTCTTAGCATTTAAATTACATACTTGTAATTTCTCTTTTCTTCCTAATTAAATAAAAATGCTCTTTTTATTTAATTTTTCTTACTTGTGTTCATCACTTACTAGACTTGTGCGCTTCAGCACTGTCTAGGGACCTTAGGTGAGGGTACTTTCCTACTCACCATTCACAATCACCTGTTAGATGTTAGATTTTCAAACCTTGTATATCACTCACACAAGTGATTTAGGAAATTTTGTGTTAATTAGTTTGGGTCTACCTCACAAGGCTCTGGCACGCCCGAACGATAATTATATAGCAAACAAGTGGTTGGAAAGGTAAATCAAGCTTGATTCGAGACGGAGAAGGAAGATATTGTCAAGTTAAAAAGACCATATACAATAGTAAAGGTTCGATCAGAGGACAGTGGATGACCCAAGGTAATTCTTCATCGGTCTCGGAGACCGATGTTTTGTTGCAAAGCAAAGCTTATGGCTGTTTTACGAGCCGCAACAAATGGGCACGTGTCTATCTCTTTTGTGGAGACTTTGAGGAACAAAGTTACAGTGGGTTTCATTTTACACCCAAACTCCTGTAAAATACTCCACAAGAGACTTCTTTACATTTATATATAACTCCCCTATATGTATTTAACTTTCAAACCTTCAATATCAACAACCCATTAATTATATTTATGGTAAATATCACCCAGACCCCCTGAGATTTGCCCCATCACGGACGCCACCCCTAACGTTTCAGTAATATCACCTACACCTCCTGAGGTTTGAAGCGCGTATCATCTAAACCCCCTCCGTCAATTTAATGTTAAAAAAGTGATGGACTAACATAAATAAATACAAAACATACCCCTAAAAGTTTGGTCCTTGTGTCATTTTAGTCTCCGTAGTTTCAATTGGGTCAATTTGGGCCTTGAAATTTTAAATTGAACCAATTTGATCTAACTGTTCAATTCTGTGAGAAAAATTTACAGAATTTACTCACATACAATGCATTGTCACACTTTTTAAGGGCAAGAATGTAACACCACCAATCTCCCAACCTGCTTATTGGCGTAATTGTGCATAATAGGGCATTTGGATCAAATTGACCCAATTTAAACTGTCGAGACCAAATTGACCCAATTGAAATTACAGGGACTAAAATGACACAAGGGCCAAACTTTTAGGGGTATGTTTTGTATTTATTTATGTTAGTCCATCACTTTTTTAACAGTAAACTGATGAAGGGGGTCTAGGTGATACGCGCTTCAAACCTCAGGGGGTGTAGGTGATACTACTGAAACGTTTGGGGTGTCGTCTGTGATCGGGGCAAACCTCAGGGGGTCTAGGTGATATTTACCCTTATATTTATTCTATTACTATACTTTTTACCTATCAAATTGTATCAATACCACAATTAATCTCCCACTCTTTCCGGTTGTATAAACAACACTACAAATTGATGTTTGCAGAGAACCTGCATTTGTATTTAACTCCCTGTATATATTTTAACTGTCAAACCACAACTATCAAATAAGAGTAATGCTACTACACCCACAACCAAAACCACAACCATACAATCATGACCCTATATTTAACTTTCAAAAACTGAACAAAAATATGAGTGGGACCCCACTCATTTGAGTCTATATTTGTCATAAATATTACCATTACAATAACAAAAGCGCTACACCCAAACAATTACAACTTCATATTTGAATATCTCTCTACAGATCCAATTAATATGTGTGGCCTGTGGAACACTGTGAAAACGTATCTTGACCTCCCAAGTTGATTGATCTAAAAAGCGTAGTTGTTGCGCCGGTCCTTGAAAACTTGGTTGAATTACTCCCTATCAAGTTAATATTTTGATAATGATTCAATGCACGGTTAAATAATTTATAAACAAATGAAAAGTGAAAACAAAGCAAAAATGTAGAACCTGTATATACGAGGGGTAGGTCATTGATGACATCTTATACCCATGTTGACCACCAAAGTTATAAGTCCCATGATATTCATATGGTAATACATTGATAATCCAACTGGCCTCTATAACACAAATACAAAAAATATATTTTTTTTAATTACAAAAGTAATACAGAGATTTTTCTTAATTGAAACTATAATCTTCATTACATTCTAACTTGAATGAGTGCATTAACATTTGATGAAGAGCCTCCAATAAATCCATGTGCATTATTATCTGTTCGTGTATTACTTTCTCTAGAATTTGTAAAATTTATCAAAAAAATGATAATATGAATAGAAAATATCCAAAAATGCTAATATTAATTTTACTATGGACTAACATTTTCTTTTGGAGGGTGCTTTGTTTTTGGGGGGGTCTAATTTCTAAAGTTTGTTTCTTTTTACCCTTTTCTCCGCTTTTTGACTTGATTTTTGGGTCTCTTGGGCCATTTTCCAAAATAATATCACCACAAGTATCATAATAATGCTCTTGTTCAATAATTGCAAGACTATCCACTTTTCCTCCAATTCTATAAATCTAGACTTCACAAAAGCATACAATTGGTCATCTCTAGAGCTCTTTGCTACAATTCTTTGTGATAAGTGAGAAAGCTCACTATAACAAACTAAGTATAATGGATCAGGATCACATACAACTACTTCTCCGTGTAATTCAACAACTTCATCTGAAACATCATTTCCCTATTGTGGAACCGGGAGAATGCGTGTTGAGAGGGGTGGTCCTAGCGTTTTCCCTCGATAGTGTTCCAGGATGGATCCAAGGAGCACACTTCAGGGAAACTAGAACTTCCTTACGTGATCCTAGAGACAAAGAGTTGCTACCTAATTTTTATCGGAAACTAGGAAACTCAAGTTTGACTCACCCAAAATTGAATAAGGTTACTCGCCCTTCATTACCAAAAACTAGGTTCGGAGGTCTTGGTACGAGAGGGGAAGGAGCCCAAGCAGGACTAAAGCACCCCTTCCTCACCCTACCAAATAGTAGGCCTTGATTCAAATATCCTTATTCTTAATTCATAATTGGTGTTGTTTCCTCAAACATATCAAGCCAACCGATTGACACCCCCTTTACACATGTGATGTAAACTTTCTAGAAACCAAATCCACAAGTACTCTTGTTGTGAAGACAGAAGGGGGTTAACTTAACTGTTAAGTACGAAGCATGAGCTGGCACTAAGGTAGGTCAAAGAGGAAAAAAAAGTACGGTTATTGGGATGACAAGATATTCCAAATCAAGCCCAAACTCTTTGTCTGTGTTCCTCCTATTTTCAGGAAAAATCCTTTCCACATCTACAAAACTTCCAATTCTGTTATGAGAAGTGCTAGGCACACATCCCAAACCACACTTCAAACCACATTATATGCTTTAAATGCATGTACTCTGTGCTGTTTGAAATTTTCACACTTTTTTGTGCACTACTTATAAAACACAGGGTACATGTATTTAAAGCAAGGGTGTGATTTGAGGTGTGATTTGGAGTGTGTGCCTAGCATTATTGTTCTGTTATTAACATAAAAATATGACGTGGTATCCTCGTTGTACCCAATATTTACTGGTCATATGGGTTTTCAAATTTGTCCATCTTTTACTTTTACTTTTACTTTTAAAAAGGGCCTGATTTGGGCCAAAATAAAAATTTTCATATTTAATTTGTTGGCCGACTTCTAATTGAACCTGCCCAACTTTTTTTTTTTTTTTCCTTTTATAACATATTTGGCTCAATATTTTTCTTCTAGTTTTGTAATTTTAGTCCAACCTAAATTATTTTATTTTAGTCCGAGTTTTTTAAATTAGAATCAATGATCAATCCTTATTATCGAAAAATAGTAATGTTATGAACACATGTGCAATTACAAAGCACTAAACCTCTCAACTCTCAAAATGACCATAAAACTCACCAAGCAAAACTACAATATTTCTAATACAAAAATCTAACCCACAAATATGTATAAATAAATCCCAAATATTTTGGCTCAAGGATACTGCCTTTAAATCTATATGTTCAGGAACCTCATCTTACATGCTTGTTTTAGGGCCCAAAATTATCAAGACCGGCCATAGACTACGAATACACGCATACTCCGTGTGAAATGTGATGTATCTTGAAATAATGTTTCCCTTTATGCTAGCATGGCTTCATCGGTTTCTTTGTCACTTGAGTTGAATAGCCTCATTCATAATACATATAACTAGTATCATAAAGTAAAATCTTACATCAAGAATGAATCCATTTAGATTGATAGGAGACTTTACCAGATGTCAATGCATTTGTACATATGCATAAAGTATGTACACAGCATCCCATATTAAGACACTTTTAAGAGCCACTTTCGGAATTTCAACTTTTAAATGATTCTTTTTTAAGGTGGTACTCTTTTAAAACTTTCTATTGTTTTTCCATTTTGACTTCAAAATTTTAGAGTCAATGGCAATAAAAAAATGGGAGATTTTATTATTAAGTCCCCCGTTAGGAAAGTAATTAGTTAAAGGATACAATGAAAACTTTTTTAGTGAAAAGCCCCTCCATACAATCCTAAGCAAAAAAATATCGACGAGTTTAGGAGATTTTACTAACTTTTTTAAGTTTTGAGAAATTTCACAAGAAAAGTTTATGAAAATTTTTCAAACTCGTCGGGAATTTTTTGCCCAAGTTTATATTGAAGGATTATGTACTAAATTTTTTTTTCTTATTGGACCTAATATTTAAAAAGTACTCTAAAATAAACTAACTTTAATTTACCCCTAAAAGGATATAAGAGTACATAACTTTGTCTCCCCCTAATTCGATTTATAGATCATGTAAATATGCATGCCTAGTTGTGTACGTACGCCACGTATTCCCTTCACACAGAACCTATAATCATTTTGCAAACCAAACAAGCCACTTTTGTAATCAAAGGTAGTGCCATGTATGTGTGTGTACATATATACATATATATACATACATATATATATATAACATAAAAAAAAATATCAATCTACCCCAAATGGCTCCATAAAGCACAATCGCAAAGTGTTAAAAACCGAGACGTAATGACTTTTCTGATCAGTACAGTATATCGTATTAGGCCGCACCTGATCCCCATATCTACATATGACAAATTAATATAGATATATATTTTTACATATAGGCATAGGCTACAACTACACTCTCTAGAGATTTTTCAATGATATATATGTATATATATAATTTTTTATAGGAAAGCAAATAAAATTTTCAATATATTGCTTGTGTTGTTTGAATATTTTTAAAAATATGAGCAATAGTTTAGTCCAATTGGTAAAAGGACGGTTTGTGCTACGCTCACGCTATGGTTCGAACCCCGTCCCTCTCTCCTTCCCTAGGTCCCAACACTAATGTCCTTGCATGAAATGATGAGACCACTACATTCGGGGGCAACTTGATCGGCATTCAGATACAAGTACTTCCTAGTTCCGCTTAGAGACAGCTTAATAATAAATTTTGGACCTTAGGCCAATTAAACTAAATGGGGCCTATCATATATTTTCATACCTAGCTACCTTAATAATTATATATCAATTTTAATAAATTTTATTATTTAAAATTTATTTTCTTGCTTTTTGAGATGCAAGCTAATTACTATCTAGTAAAAGTATAACTAGTGCATTTGAAAAAGAATACAGCTTTTAAATAAAATTTAACATTTCAATTGGCGTGTTTATGATCACATTTGACATTTCAGATGGAACCATATGATCATTTTGCATTACAAGCAAACCACCTTTGCAATGAAAGGCAGTGGAGTAGACACCGTACGCTTGTGTGTGTGTGTATATATATATATATATATATATAAAGCTGAACAAATGGGTCAATAAATCACAATCACTAGAGTTTAAAATCGAGACGTAATGATTCTTCTTATAAAGCTCACAAAACAACGACTTCAATTAAAAGGCACGTTTGATGGAAGCTCAATCGGAGTTTACTTGTATATAATATATACACACTTTCATATTCTGATGTCACCTCTGTAGCTCTCTACTGCCCATACCCTACCTCCCCCAAGCCCAATATATGCACACCACATATACAAATATAAATATACATATAGGCATAGGCTCACCCATTATATCACCAAATACACACATCCATGTATTGTTGTTCCACCACAACACTACTAGCTTCTACTTCTTTGCAACTAATTAGGTATGCTCTTTTTCTTTACTTTCTTTTGCTTTTCATTTTTATTTTTAATTTCTTTTGATTATTAATATGGTCTCTTTTGACAATAAGTTTTAGAGTTCATAAGTGATTGAGGAATAATATCAAAACCAAACTGTGTGTCAAAGTACCCCACGGTCGGATTGGAAGAAGGCCTAAAACAAAGACTCTCACATTTTGACTACTTTTAATTTAAAGGTATAAGTAGGTTTGCAAAAGAACCAGTTCTTAAAATAGTTTTGCGAAAAACTAGCTACACAAACACCAACCTTTATAGAACCAGTTTATTTCTGAACCACAAAAACAATTGTCATATATATATTACCCAAATAACGGGAAAACTACGAGTCAATCCCAAAAAAAACGTGCACCCAGCCACAAAAACTATCTTTTAAGTAGTAGCTTCTAAATAATTGCAATTTGCTTTTGGTTAATCACAAATTTTATTTCAGCAATTGAATCGCAAAAGTAAAAATTGTTGCGACTATATATAAACATTTTTCAATGCTAAGTAATTTTTTTTTTCTTTTTGGGTAATTGGAATTTCAGGGAACACCCAAGAGTTATATACAATTGGGTTATCTTCTGATCATGGGATTGTACAAGGAAGAGAGAGATTTAACACACCAAAGGCTTGAGAAGAGTGTTAAGGCAAGCATAGAATATTGGTTTGGTTCAGCTTTGATAAGCTTGGTGGGAGGTCTGGTATTGATGTGGTGGGAATTACATTACCATCCCACAAATACTCAGCAGTGGATGGTTCCTTTTGGGCTCATCCTGTTTATTACACCTCTCATCGTCTCCTTCTCTCTCTTCTTCTCTGATGTCTAATTCTAAAGATTCGGATCTTGTTTCAAACCCTTGTTTCACTTGGTTACTTGGTTTTAGATCCAGAGAGATGATCCAGTCCGAGTGGTGCCCATAACCCGTTTGTGAAATTGCCGGGTTTTTTTTTTTTTTTTCCCCTCATTTATTTATTTTTGGGAATCACACTTATTATCCATATGGCTATCTGAGAAAAATATTGTACTATTTTTTTTTTTTTTGAGTTTTTTTATCTAATGAGGGTTAAATAGTTATTTCAATAAAAAATGAATGGTCAAGTGATAGTTTTTTTGGGTAAGTTACACGGACCTCCCTTAAAGTAAGGTCAAAATACAAAGATCTCCCTCGTGGTATGCAAAATTTCCCTTCACACTGACAATGGACTAACAACATTAGATTTTTGTGTAAAAAGACATTTTTAGCCCCTTTCCTCCACCACTCCACTTTTTATCTCCTCTATCTCTCTGTTGAAAACTTGAAGAACTCCACCATCGCCATCTCCGACTCACCGCCACCACCAAGTTACCAACCCCAATCCCAAAATCATCCTAAAATTCCCAACATTGAACAATCAATTTGCGTGTTTGTGGGCAGTACTGGATCGATCAGTAGTGGGATGCGACGGCAATGAGAATCAGAGTGGAAGTCGTAGATCTGAGTTTGAGATGCAATTAGTGGCGTTGGGTGCACGTGGGTTCGGCGGTGGTGCCTTGATTGAATCCGTAGCTATTTTATCTCACTGCATCTAAACCCTAGATTTGCGATGATGAACTCGCCATTTTAGATCGGAAACAATTGAAGGCCGATTTATTTAAACCAATCTCCATCTCCCTCACCATTCTCAACCTCAACCATCATCACCACCAATTTGCAGCCCCAAATCCATCACTATGTTACCAATTTCGCCAATTTGTAGCCCATATTTTATCCTTAAATCCATCAATTCGCAGATCCACGTCACTAAGTTGCAACCCCAACTCGTCGAATCTAGCCACGTCACTAAGTTGCAATCCCAACTTGTCGAATCCAGAATCGAGCCAACAACAAACAAACCCTCAATTTCACATTTTTCTCTGTAGAATTATAGACTTTCTTCAAATTTATTCTAATTTCTATTTCTTCGAGTTGCTTTTAATAATGGTAAATAGTGTATGTCCACAGCCAATTGAATGTGATGAGAACTGACAATTTTGTGGTGGGTTTTATGATTGGATGTCTGTGATTTTGCACGGGTTGGAGATGGTAGTCTATGTATGTGGTTTTTCATATAGTAGTGGTGGCTGCCTGTTTGGAGAAATGGTGATGGTTGTTGGATTAGAGATGGTAGGTCATTCAACTTCTCAAATCCTTTGTATATATTGTGTATTTAATATATCTATCTATACGGAGAGGCTCTAAAGTGAACATAGTCGAGTGAACATACCCAGTGAACCTGGCTTTTAAGTCTAAAAGAACACGTGGGTCAACGGGGTGCATGGGTTGGCGGGGCAGCCTGCGGGTTCTTTTAGGTTTAAAATCAGGTTGTCAAGCCCCGACGTAGCATAAATAAGGAAAGAGTTTAATTTCTTTTATGGACCCGTAGGTCGCGACAGTTTGAAGAATCGATTCCGTCCCAAACGTCAAACAACAAAACATAATAATTAGAGCATAGCAATCAAGGCTTACAAAAGTTTTACTAACTTATTACATCTTACGATACGGGGTCAACTAAGGCACAGACCGCCTTAACACAAAACAATAACTTATCATCTATTACAGTACTCATCCTTATAAACATACAGTTTAAAACTTAAAACATATAACTTAAAATATGCAATGATGATAACAGTTTCTCTCCCAAAAACAGCCGTTCTCAATTAGCATAGTCATAAGATTCCTCCTGATTATAACCTGAAAAGCCTGAACACGAATGTCCAGGACGCATCAACGTCGTCAGCTTCAAGAAGCTGGTGAGTATTAAAAACATAACTTTGAATGTAAAACATACCCATTTACCTTTTTCCACTTTTCAGTTTTGTTAAAACAACAGTTTAACCATAGGAAGATTTCAATTATAAAAGTAACAGGGAATATATTTAAGAATCGTTCATTCATTTAAAACAAATGATCGTGTATGAGACAATGCACCACACTCATCTTACCGACTCTTTTCTCTCGACAAAACAAAACAACCCACTATCTCACTCCAGTATCTTTGAAACACTAAGGTAGCCACACTTTAGCAACGGGGTGCCAGGGAATGTCCAGTTTGCCTCACACTTTGGTCCGGGGTACTAGGGAGTGTCCAATGCCTCATACTTTGAATACCTAAACCGCCAGGCAAATACCGGAGGAACCCTCACGCAGTATCCAGACTCGGGTATCAGGGAGTGTCCGTAGGCCAGACTTTAGCACTACCATGGGTGCCAGGGAATGTCCGAGTTCGGCGTCACACACTTTAACGCTACCATGGGCGCCAGGGAGTGTCCAATTTTGCCACCGTCGTATTACAAAGATACTCTCACCGCAATCTCAACATGTCACACTTTGGTACACCATAACCAGGGAGTGTCCACCATACAATCTCAATCTCATACTCATACTATTCCCACACTGACCATTACTCTTTTCCACACTGACTGACACCCACATGCATGTACCACTGACTCCACATGTATGTCATGAATTTAAACATAAAGGAATTCGCCGAATTAAAGGAAACAACGTACGCAGGGGGATTGATAAGTCATAATACATTGTTTTAATCTTTTCAACATACCCAATGGTATTCTGTTTTAATAAAATTCCCAAACAGAACCTTAACAGTGCTTTAAAATTAATCCAAACAGTCCCTTATACGAAAACACACAAAAACTAGAAACTGCCAGAAGTCGCGTGCGCGGGCCGCTCGCGCGAAAGGTCGCTCGCGCGACCTGCCCAAATTTCATTTTTCTTTATTAAAACTTTCCTTTCTGCCAGAGTACAGGAAGATCGGTAGGAAATCAAATTGCTTTCGGTTCACTCGAGCATCCTCTTCCAGATCGGTAGCCAAACCAACAAGTCCTTCAAACGATTTATCTAGGTGGCCGAGAGTCAGGCGACGAATCTGCGGTGTCAGCCCTTGGTTATATTTTCGTATCTTCTTATCTTCAGTATCAACCAGGTGTGGAGCGAACCGAGACAGTCTTTCGAACTGTGTGGTGTACTCTTGCACCGACTTGGTTCCTTGCGTTAGATCCATGAATTCCTTCTCTCTTCAGTGCCTCTCCGTAGCCGGGAAGTACTTTTCCAGGAATCTTTCTTTGAATGCAGTCCACGTCATTCCTATAGCGGCTCCATTTCCGATAGTAGCTATGACCGAATCCCACCAATCTGCGGTAGCATCGGTCAATTGAAATGTAGCCAACCTCCTCTTGTCCATCTCGTTGCACTGGAGAGCTATGAACATGCGGTCCATCTGTCTTAACCACTGTTCCGCTTTCTAGGGTTCCGCGGTACCCGCAAACTGCTCGGGCCTTAGTGCACGGAATCTCTTCAGCAGCTTATCTCCAGTTTGGCGGTCTCGTCGGTTGTCATTCGTATTACTGATTCTCTCCAAACGTCTGACAAATGCTTCGAACATTCCCATAGGATCGGCAGCCTCGGGTGCCCCCTCAATCAAATTCCTGTTCCTCCTTAGTCTTCCAGCCATTCTATGCATGATAGTGATAGTAGAATGAGAAATATGTATGCAACAGTGCTATGAAGTAATTTAAATGACGACAATATTCAAAAAAGTATATCTTATATATAACTTCTTGTCAAGTTGATACAAAAAGCATGTATGATCAGGTCAATGCCTACCCTATCTATATAGGTTAGGACGCATGTAAGAGTTAATGTTACAAAAATGGGGTCACTGCCTACACTCTAATGCATGTAATTACAATTTGCAAAAAGAGATAGAGCTAATAGTCAAAAGTAGTTAATATATACAAGGCGATATCTAAACGGTCAGTCATCACCATAAGTAGCCATCAACAGGTCAAGCGAGTCGGCCTGATGAAGTCGCTGAACATGGGAGGGGCCTGCCCCAAAATTACAGCTATAAGAGGTCAACAATGAAGCAGGTCCAGGGGCATCTGCCTCAGGCAAGGCTAGCTCGAGTGCAAGTGCCTCCTCAAGGTCGACTGCAAAGTCGTCCCAACCCAAGCCATCCTCCTCAGCATCCTCGATAATAGGAGCAAGCACAACGTCATCGTCACCATCATCCTCAACAGCGGGGACGACTGGTGGAGGCATCTCTAGCTGTGTAAGGTGAGCCTTCACAACCTGAACCTCAAGGGGTAGATAGAAGGCATTGATGTTAACCAAGCGAACCATCTCTACAAGCACTAAGCGCTGGATCTCGATAAAGTACAGAATCTCAAGGTGGACACGAGGCAAGTCGACCAGTCCTAATACATGAATCTGGTGCCAGAGGTCTAACTCGACGGTAGCAGCTGCACGCTGCCCAATGGTGGTGAAATAAAGTATCGCAGAAGCTGGCACTATCGCTCCTATCGTAACCCAATGCCCTCCAAAAGCATCAGGTACAAAAAGGGGCTGAGCTGGATCCATACCTGAAAAGGGTACTAACTTAAATCAGGAAAGAGATAATCTTAGGCGTTTGGGTTCCGAGTCTATCCTACCAGTCGTAACATCGGCTGTGTAATACTTAATGGAATGTGGAATCGGGTCTATACTGGTAAACCCTAACCTGGCTCTGATACCACTAAATCCTGTCACGCCTAATGTAGCATAAATAAGGAAAGCGTTTAATTTCCTTTATGGACCCGTATGTCGCGACAGTTTGAAGGATCGATGCCGTCCCAAACGTCAAACAACAAAACATAATAATCAGAGCAGAGCAATCAAGGCTTACAAAAGTTTTACTAACTTATTACATCTTACAATACGGGGTCAACTAAGGCACAGACCGCCTTAACACAAAACAATAACTTATCATCTATTACAGTACTCATCCTTATAAACATACAGTTTAAAACTTAAAACATATAACTTAAAATATGCAATGATGATAACAGTTTCTCTCCCAAAAGCAGCCGTTCTCAATTAGCATAGTCATAAGATTCCTCCTGATTATAACCTGAAAAGCCTGAACACGAATGTCCAGGACGCATCAACGTCGTCAGCTTCAAGAAGCTGGTGAGTATTAAAAACATAACTTTGAATGTAAAACATACCCATTTACCTTTTTCCACTTTTCAGTTTTGTTAAAACAACAGTTTAACCATAGGAAGATTTCAATTATAAAAGTAACAGGGAATATATTTAAGAATCGTTCATTCATTTAAAACAAATGATCGTGTATGAGACAATGCACCACACTCATCTTACCGACTCTTTTCTCTCGACAAAAAAAAACAACCCACTATCTCACTCCAGTATCTTTGAAACACTAAGGTAGCCACACTTTAGCAATGGGGTGCCAGGGAATGTCCAGTTTGCCTCACACTTTGGTCCGGGGTACCAGGGAGTGTCCAATGCCTCACACTTTGAATACCTAAACCGCCATGCAAATACCGGAGGAACCCTCACGCAGTATCCAGACTCGGGTATCAGGGAGTGTCCGTAGGCCAGACTTAGCACTACCATGGGTGCCAGGGAATGTCCGAGTTCGGCGTCACACACTTTAACGCTACCATGGGCGCCAGGGAGTGTCCAATTTTGCCACCGTCGTATTACAAAGATACTCTCACCACAATCTCAACACGTCACACTTTGGTACACCATAACCAGGGAGTGTCCACCATACAATCTCAATCTCAATCTCATACTCATACTCTTCCCACACTGACCATTACTCTTTTCCACACTGACTGACACCCACATGCATGTACCACTGACTCCACATGTATGTCATGAATTTAAACATAAAGGAATTCGCCGAATTAAAGGAAACAACGTACGCAGGGGGATTGATATGTCATAATACATTGTTTTAATCTTTCCAACATACCCAATGGTATTCTGTTTTAATAAAATTCCCAAACAGAACCTTAACAGTGCTTTAAAATTAATCCAAACAGTCCCTTATACGAAAACACACAAAAACTAGAAACTGCCAGAAGTCGCGCGCGCGGGCCGCTCGCGCGAAAGGTCGCTCGCGCGACCTGCCCAAATTTCATTTTTCTTTATTAAAACTTTCCTTTCTGCCAGAGTACAGGAAGATCGCTCGCGCGAAAGGTCCCTCGCGCGACCCTCGCTCGCGCGAAAGGTCCCTCGCGCGACCTGGCTATTTTTCATTTTCTATATAAAGCTTTTCTGTCTGCCTGAAAACACGAAGCTCGCTCGCGAGGGCCGCTCGCGCGATCGTGGCGTGAGATGAAGCAGAGGCTTCATCTTCTTCGTCAGAACTGCTCTGTTTCAGTTTTTCAAACCCAATTTTACCCATTTTGCAATCCGGATTAAAACATGACATGTAGTATATGAATTTCTTCGTTTTTCGACGAGGATTATGAATCTACGATTAATTTGACATGGATCCAAACGTAGATTGCAAATTTTACGATAAACTAAAAGAGGTCAAAACTTAATTTCTGATATACTTTTTCATGTGAACAAATCAAGGTCTAATACTTTAACCATAGACTTTACATACCCAAATCTTTCATATTTCATTCAGAAAACAAGTTTTGATTAAGTTTGGAAAATCCAAGTTTTGAGCTATGGAGTTTCAAACGAAAATTTATCAATGGTGATCACAACTTAAGCTACACAAGACAGTAAATATAACATGAATTACATTCTAGGTGAGTTTAAAATACTCACTGATTGGAAAGGATGTGTGTTTGTTGAGAAAGAAAAGAAATACAAGAATCCAATCCCCAAGCTTAGCTAAGAAATTGAGAAGCTTTCTCTCTCTTGAAATTGTAATAGATAAACTCTCAATTTTCTTGTCTCTCTGTGTATCTCTCTCCCTCAATTGAACTTGTGCAGAAGGAAAAATGTGTTAGAGTGAGGGAGAAAGTGGTGCATATATAGAAGCTCTCATAGAGTGAGCTTGGGCCCCAAGTTCACTGCTTAATACTCAACAAAATAGTTTTATTTATTTATTTATTTTTTATATACACATGATACACAATTATATACGTATACACCTATATGCAAATCTTCAACTGCAGATGTCTCCCAATCTATTTGAAGGGCCACATAGAGCACTAGGGGGCAAAGTTGAAATGTTTGGGAAACTTAGCTTATGTTACCAAAATTGCACACACTCAAAATGCACTTCCAAACAAGGCATGATTAATCATCACTTGCCATAATTAGAAATAAAGCAATTGTCATTTCACAACTTAACATCACTTCCAAAATCTGTGGAAGTTTAATACAGAGTGGACAGTTTTAAACCTAAACTGGTATTTTCGTGACACGGCGTTCATCACAAAAATACAGAAAAATCATTTTATTGAAAGAAACAATTTTCCGGTTTTATAAAAATACAGTTTGAGTTAAAAGAATTTATTTTTACCGTTTTGGAAATACATATTTGAAATTCAACACAGGTATTGCCAAATTTTATAAAAATCGTATTTTGACCCCAAAAGTAATTTCAATTATGAGATCAGTCAAGAAATAAATTTTACACATAAGAATTGAAATTAAAATAAAAGCAGACAATGTATATTTAATTTTAAATATGACAAGACAAATGAATGAAAATGCAGGTTATTACACAGGTTCACTGGGTAAGTTCACTTGACCCTATTCACTTAAGAGCCTGGCCATCTAACTATATATGTATGTAGGTATGGAAAATTCGTATTTCTCAAATCCTTTCTTGTCAACTTCTTAATTTACAAAGAAACTCATTCATTCTTGTTCAGAAAAACCCGAGGAGATGAAGTTTAGAGAAAGAGTGCGAGAGAGAGAGAGAGATTTTAAGTTTTTACTTTATTTTTATTTTGATAAGGGTAAAGTGGTCATTGTAGAATATTTAAGCCCAAAAACTAACTGTCAAACTATAGTTGACTAACGGAGGGGAGGCAAATGTTATAAAACTATAAATCTCAAGGGAGGTCAGTGTAATTTTGCATATCACGAGAGAGGTCTCTGTATTTTGACCTAATCGAACCACCACCGATCTGTTACCAATCACCACTCTCCTCTCCACCAAATGAGTCACCACCACTAATCACATTTGTCGCCATCATATCCACGTCATCGCTCACCACTCTCATCAAATAACCACTGCCGCGCCACCACCATACACCCTCCCCCCTTCTCCAGCGATGCTCGCCATCATCATATCATCACTGCTACCACCACCATATCCACACTGCTGCTCACCATCATCATATCACCACTACCGCCACCACCATACACCGCCCGCCACTCACCATCATCATCAAACCACCGTCACAACCACCATCACCATAACCATCTCAACCATCGCCATACTGTAGACACCCCATTTTGTCGGCTATTGGATTTAGGAGACCCATAGCTTGGTGGTTCACAATGATCGAAAAAGACTCAAAATGACTCCTGAAAGTTAGCTATATTTCTCAAAATGCTCAAAATGACCAAAATGCCCCTGAAAGCCCGAAAACTCCCAAATTTGGACCAAAAGTTCTGGAAACATGCGATGTCATAAGAAAAGTAAGAAAATGAGCTTTTAAGCAAAATCAGATAAAATCGTCAACTCCCAGAGATCCCCGGAAGACCCGGAAGTTCCCAGAAAGTCCCCGTTGACCAGTTTGACCAGGTTTGATCGAAATCGTCTAAATTTGCTGGGATCATTCTAGATCATGTGGAAAGTATTAAAATGAGTTTTAAAAGAAAATCGAGCGAAAACGTCGGCTCCTGGGAGCTCCCAGAGGTTTCCAGAACTTCCCGGGAATCCCAGGTTTGACCAGTTTGACCAAAATTTGACTTTAGAACCGGAGCGCCATAAAAATTTTCAAATATTTTTCATGGATACTAGAGGTCAATAGCTTTCCAACGGTATATCGCACATAATTTTTGGATTTAAAACGAGTTTATTGTGAATTTTCGAAGGCGAAAAAGGCGATCAAATCGGCTTTTATCGCAAATACCGCAAAACTTTTCAAAGTGACCTATCTCTGAACTATTTTTTTTTATGTAAAATAGACTCTATTACCTTTCTAACGGTATATCACAACCTCAATTTGGAGTTCGTATGCATTTTCTGTGAATTTCGGACGAAATAGGGCCTTTTCGCAAATACCGGAACCTCTGGGGTTCTAAACAGGATTATCCAGACGATTGAGGAGCAGTGCCGCCGCGACACTGGCCCACTACCGCCACGGCACAGGCCCAGTGCCGCCGCGGCACTCTCTTCTAGAACAGTATGTTTTTGCAATTATTTTTGGGGGTCCATTTGGATTAATTAAAAACCAAAACGATGTAGTTTTATGTTTTCAGTTGTTTTGGACCAATGGGAGTACTTCTAAAACCCCAAAACCACCCCAAATTAGCCTATATAAATCCCCCATTGCTCTTCATTTTGGGGGGGCCAAGTGCAAAGCTTGACAAAGTTGTAGAGAGAAAGAGAGAGAGATAGAGATAGATTTAGAAGTGAGAAAGGAGCTTCCTCCTACTATTTTTCTATAGAAAGTGAGTTCCAATCTTGTTTTCCTCCACCATTCTTCAATATACTTCATCATCAATACACCCAATCACCATTTCTCTAAGCATTTTTGAGTTAGGAAGCTACTTCCATGTCCAAATGTCTATATCTATGAGTGAAACACCAAGCTACAAGTCCAATATCACATTGATTATCATCTATTGATTGTTATTTACTTACTTGTTCATATCATGTTCATCTCTTCCTAAACTCATTTCTTTTTTTGACATTTTTATTTACTTACTAGTTCATCATCCTCTAAATGATGACATGAAGTTTGAGGTGAGTGAATCCTTATGGATAGTAGCTCTTGTCCTCAAAAACATGTTTGATAGATGATGATTATAACTTCAATACCTCCAAGGTATCCTTGAAGTTATGTTCAAAATAAAAATGAATCTCTCCAATAATATTGGGGGTTCTTGATAATGAGTTTGATGTTGATATTCCAAGGGGTTATAATCTCCATTTGATGTTGAAAATATATTTTCAAAACCTCTATTTCAAAACCCCTCTCAACCCCTCTCATTTTGACTTCAAGAAAGAAAACTAAAGTTTTTCCCAAAATCTTCAAAACAGTGAGTCAAAACAGTGAGTGATCTGAGTTTGAAGATTTCTCTAGAACTCAATACTCAATGTATGGATGCAAGACCACTTGGAAAATCTTTCTAACTCATTAGGGAACACCCATGATTTTTGGTTTGACTTGGAAATACATGAAAATGGTCCATTTGGACCCAAACATTCTCTCCAGATATTCTGTTTTTGCTGTCACAGCAGCTTGGTCTACTTTCAACTTGTTTTACAAAAACCTTTTCCAAAAGGAGGGGTCCTAACTTATTTTTCCCTTTAACTTCAATGTCTTAGGGAACTTTCTGTATAACATGGGCCTCTAGATCATTTATTTTCATTTTCTAAGAGTTTTTGACATTTCAGTCGACAGTACGAACTCTGTTTCTGGGTAACCTCCATTGTTCATATGATTTCTCTCAATCTCTAATAGTTATTACAGATTGGCTTTTTGGGTTGTGTTCTAGACACAATAAGGAAGATTTCCATAAAAAATTATGAATTGAAAACATTCCTAACCCCTCTTTTCAATTTCCAAAAATCATGCTACTGTTCTGTCCACTATTCACAAAAAGCACATTTTTACTTTCCCCCTTTGATTTGATGCTTACATGCACTCCAAATTAGTTCATGTCTTAGGAAGTAGTTCATACTACATTTGTACATATCCCATGATGATTTCATTCATACATTCATTCATTCTCTAGATTTTCAAGTCACTTTAGAAAGTCCATGTACACAAACACACTACAACCTTTGCACATTTTAGGATCATACATTGCATTCATGCAAGATTTGGGGCTTTTGCGAGTCCTAATATAAGAAGATTATAAGGAATGACCATGATCACACGTTCATGCTTCCCCTCGATCTAATCCTCATTTCTCATCCGTCCCGGGGATTGAGAGATCTTCTTTTCTCAAAGATTAACATGCATCATACTAGCTTCCTAAGCATATTTTGATTTCTTTGATTATTTTGTTTCAAGAACAATTCATGTCCCCTTTAGAGTAGGAAAACTTTATTACTTGATACATGATTAGACGATTTTTCCGAGGTTTATTTGTGTGATTTTTCACTTTACATTGTATGATATTTGGCTTAGATCTTATAAATGATATCTTATCTTTTGATTTTCCATTTCAAATTTCCTTATGTGATGTAATATACTATCACAGTATTAATTGTCGAACCATACATAGTATAAGATGATTATTTGGATGCTAATTAAGGCCCGTCGAAAGACGGGGCGAGTTGAGGGTGTTTTAGTCGCGACAAAGGCTCCTTTCTCTCTCGTACCAAAACCCCGAGCCAAGTTCTTTGGTTATGAAGGGCCAGTGCCCTTTATCCATTTGGGTGAGTCAAAATTAGGTTTCTTGGTTCCTTAAAGACTAAGTGGCGACTCTGTATCTGTTTTCAATAGACCTTTTCTCTCTCTTTTCAAAATCAAATTTCAAAAACAAAAACAAACAAGTGGATAGTGGTGGAATTCCGCGTGTCCACACATACCCAGGCCTTTACCACTCTCATCAAACTGAACATATTGTGAGATTCACAAATTATGTTTTGTGATTTGTTTTCCAGAAGATTTGAAATTCACAAAACAAGTTTTGTGATTTATTTTCCACATGTTGTGAAATGTTCTGTGATTCACAAATCATATTGTGACTCTATATTCTTTTTCTTTTTATTTTTTTTCTAGAACATGTTTTGAAATTCACAAATCATGTTCTGTGATTTTTTTCTAGAAGATGTTGTGAAATCATGTTGTGACTCTCTCTTCCTCTCCTGTTTTTTCAGAATATGTTGTGAAATTCATAGAAACTTCTGTGAATTTTTCAGACCTATGTGCATCTGCAGTGGTGTGGTATTGGTTGGCATATGTGATGAAGATGATTTTGGCTAATGGTGATAAGGTGGTGACTTTCAAATTTTGATTCCCTTAAGTTTTGATTCCTTTAATTGTTTGGGAGATATTTTGGGAGAAAACATTAGTGGAGAAGGTGGCTATTTTGAAGATTACCAAACTTGATGAGGGAGGAGTACTCTAGGCCCTAAAAATTTTCAAAGGTTTAATGATAAATGTGTTTTAAGCAAGGGACCTATAGCCAAATGAGTAAATACAAGATGGATTATAATACTAAGTCACCTAGGTCTGAAGAAATATATAACAACCCTAAAATTTCTAAGTATGCAAATAATTATTTTCAGTTAGCAATATTATATGAGTGTGCCTATGTAAGACACGTGTTTGAAAATTTTATGTGTTTGAAGGACATAAATTAAATCATTAGTGAGCCCGTTTAGTTTGAGTGTTACATTTTATTAATTTATATTTGTTAAAAAAATGAAGGGTTTTATATAGTGTTTATAGGCCGGCGAACGTGTCAAATAGTGTATCTAGAATTAAAATTAAGTACCCGAGGCATGAGTACCCTATGGGCTAGCCATTTTAGTAGTTTAGGTTACATTCTAGGCTTATATGGGTTTCTTTTGTGAGCCCCTAAGAAGAAAAATGGGATTATTAATATTTGGGTAAATTGCATTTTGCACCCTCAAACTATACCATGTTTTGCACTTTGGTCCCTAAACTATCATTTTTTGCATTTTGATCCCTCAACTATCATTTTGTGGCAGTTTACCCCCTCCCTCACTTTTAGCGTCACTTTTGGTGTCACTAAAAAGTGACTTTTTTCGTCACTGAAAGTGAAGGAGGGGGCAAACTGCCACAAAATGATAGTTGAAGGACCAAAATGCGAAAAATGATAGTTTAGGGACCAAAGTTCAAAACATGGTATAGTTTGAGGGTGCAAAATGCAATTTACCCTTAATATTTTGTGTAAGTGTTATAATATATGTATTATGTGTGTATTACATGTATATGCATAGATAATATATCCTAGGGTTAGTTAAAACAAAAGAAGGAAAAAAAAAAGAGCATCCACGAGAGAGAGAGAGAGAGAGAGAGAGAGAGAGAGAGAGAGAGAGAGAACAAGAGAGAAATAGAGAAGAGGCAACTCTAGCCATCTAGAAAAAGAAGAGAAAGAGAAGAGAAGAGAAGGGTTAGACGAGATGAGGATTCATTAGCTTTATTCCATAGAGTTCACCATCATCATCATCAGTTTTCTTTTCCCAAGTCGGTGAGTAAACATTTAAATTTATAGGCTTAATTCGTAGTTTTGATTGATTTTTGATTTGTGTTCATTCTAGTCTGAATAAATCGTATGGATGCCCGATACGGATCTATAGTGATATATACATATATATATATATATATCAAAGGTTGAATATGAGTTATTTGAAAAATTGAAGAAAAAAAAAAGACAAACAAATTCGGATTTGGGTATAATTGAAGAAAACTCTCTGATCTGTTTTAGAAAATAATTCATATTAATTCATACATTTTGTTTTTGGTAAAACCGTTCGCGCGTCAATGTAAAATGCGATTCTGCACGTGTTTCGTCTAATGGAGTTTTTCCCAATTCTGCACCGTTTGGGCAGAAAATTCATATTACAGTAGCAGTAATGTCAACTCCGAATTTCGAATTATGTTTATGAAAATTGTTAGAGATGTTTCTTTTTGTGGAATTATTGTGAGGAACAATTTCAACCCAGGTTGGTTTTGGGGCTATTTAATATAAGGTTTGTTTGGGACTGTTTTATATAGTACTGTTGAGTGCTGATTTTAAATGCTATAACTTATGCTATGTGCGGTATTAAATGATGATTATGGAAATACTACGTTAGAGACGTGAATAGAATTTTGACGCAAGGCCTTATCATTAATAATCATATAATTAAAATCCATGGAATAAATGATAAATGCCCGAAGTGGTTAATGACGTGGTTAAACCCTCATGAATGGTACTTGTGTGAATTAACGTAGATGGTATGAAACTGGAAAAAAAAATGGTTTCAAGTTTCTTTGTGTTCATTGCTCCCCGTTGTGTAATTTTTTTTTGGTAGCTTGACATACTAAGTGTACCCATTTGCCAGTGGCTCCGTGATCAAGCTGGCCTAAGCCTTATGCTCGGCTTAATTTATTGTCGTCTAGGCATATTGACTGGCCTTCTGTGTGTATACCTTGTTTGGTTGATACCCTAACCAAACTGGCACCGGAGTGGATGTTGGTAGTATATCTAGGCATACATGGGATATATGTGTGGGTTGTACCATGGAGGGTAGCCAAGTGGTGAAGCTAGGAAATTGAATAATGAATTGTTCATAAAAGTAAGTCAACCATGAGTAGGGTGACCTTAGTGGTGAACCTAGGGCAAGAAAAAAATGACAGTGATTATAGAGCATTAAATGCAAATGGATAAACTATTGCGAGAAATTGAAAACTCGAAATGGTTACCGTGGTATAATGCGAAGGAAATTGATAAAATGAGTTGGAAATGGAGAATTGCTTATTATGATACTAAGAATTTGTGCTAACTCTCAAGGTGCACGATGGTTGGCCCACTAACCATTGTATGCAAGCTTTGGATCACCATGTTATTTAAGAGTAAGTGTTTCTTTTTTACTTTGTGGGTGGAACAAACTGCCGCCGTGACTCGAAGAAACTACCGCTTGTCCTCACTCACATGTGGAACTACAGTTCTGCTATAACTCTGTATGTGTATATGGTCAAGAAAGGGAGGGGCCCAGCGGATTCCCAACCCCAGGGAAATTTATTGGGTATTATTATGAGTAGACACCCCATTTTGTTGGCTATCAGATTTTGGAGACCCATAGGTTGGTGGTTTACAATGATCGAAAAAGACTCAAAAAGGACTCCTGGAAGTTAGTTATATCTCTCAAAATGCTCAGAATGACCAAAATACCCCTGAAAATCAAAAAAACTCCCAGATTTGGACCGAAAGTTCTAGAAACATGCTACGTCATAAAAAAAGTAATAAAAATGAGTTTTGAAGCAAAATCAAATGAAATCGTCACCTCCTAGAGACCCCCAGAAGTCCCGGAAAGTCTCCGTTGACTGGGTTTGACCTAGGTTTGACCATAATCATCTAAATTCGCCAAAACGTTTCGAGATCATTCTAGATCATGTGAAAAGTACTGAAACGAGTTTTAAAAGAAAATCATATGAAAACGTCAGCTCTTGGGAGCTCCCAGAGGTTCCCAGAACTTTTGGAGATCTCAGGTGTGACCGATTTGATCTAAAAGTTGACTTTGAAATCGGAGTGTCGTGTCATTTATCAAATATTTTTTCATGGATACTAGAGGTCAATAGCTTTCCAACGGTATATCGCACATAATTTCTGGATTCAAAACGAATTTATTATGAATTTTCGAAGGTAAAAAATACGATCAAATCGACTTTTATCATGAATACCATAAAACTTTTGAAAGTGACCTAACTCCAAACTTTTTTTATGAGAAGTAGACTGCATTACCTTTCCAACAATATATCACAAGCTCAATTTGGAGTTCGTACGCATTTTCTGTGAATTTCAGACGAAATAGGGCCTTTTCGCAAATACTAGAACCTCTAGGGGCCTAAATGTAATTTTCTAGGCATCTGAGGAGCAGTGCGGCGGCGGCACTGGGCCACTGCGTGGTGGCACATGGCTAGTGCAGCGGCGACACTCAACCCCCGCTGAAGCCATTTTCGTAAATTATTTTGGGGGTCCAAATTGAATAATTGAAAGCCAAAACGACGTAGTTTCTTGTTCACAGATGTTTGGGAACAATGGGAGCACTTTCTAAATCCCAAAACCACCCAAAATTGGCCTTTATAAACTCCCTTTTGCTCTTTATTTTGGCGGGGCCAAGTGCAAAGCTTGAAAAAGTTGTAGAGAGAAAGAGAGATAGAGATTGGTTTAGAAGAGAGAAAAGGAGCTTCTCCAACTGATTTTCAATAAAAAAAAAAGAAGTGGGTTTTAATCTTGTTTTCTTCCATTACCTCTCTTATACTTCACATTCAAATCCTCCCCAACCACCATTCTTGAGTAATATTGAGTTAGAAAGCTACTTCCATGTCCAAATGTCAATATCTATGAGTGAAACACTAAACTACAAGCCCAAAATCACATTGAATATCATCTATTGATTGCTTTGCTTGCTTGTTTACATATTATGCACATCTCTTCTTAATATCATTTCTTTTTTATTTCTTTATTTACTTACTGGTTCATCATCACCTAAATGATGACATGAAGTTTGAGGTTAGTGAATCCTTATGGATAGTAGCTCTTGACCTCAAAAACATGTTTGATAGATGATGATTATAACTTCAATACATTCCTATGTATTCTTGAAGTTACATTCAATAGAAAACAAATCTCTCCAACAATCTTGGAAGTTCTTGACTTGAGTTTGATATTGATATTCCAAGAGGTTATAATCTCCATTTGATGTTGAAAACATACTTTCAAAAACCCCTATTTCAAAACCCCTCTAAAACCCCGAATATTTGGATTCCAAGAAATAAACCTTGTTTTCTCAAGAAATCTTCAAAACAGTAAGTTCTTCAACTTTAAATTATTATTCTGAGTTCAATACTCAATGTATGGATGCAAGACCACTTGGAAAGTCTTCCTAACTCATTAGAGAACACCCACGATTTTTGGTTTGGTTTGGAAACACATGGAAGGGTTCCATTTTGACCCAAACATTTCTTCCATACATTTTGTTTTTGCTGTCACAGTAGCTTGGCTGATTTTCAACTTCTTTTTTAGAAAACTTTTCTAAAAGAAGTGGTCCCAACTCATTTTCCCTTGAACTTTAGTGTCTTAGGGAACTTTATGTATAATATGGGCCTCTAGATATTTTATTTTCATTTTCTAAGATTTTCAATATTTCAGTCGACATTACGGACTCTGTTTCTGAGTAACCTCTATTATTTATATAATTTCTCTCAATCTGTAATAGTTATTGAAGATTGGATTTTTGATATATGTTCTAGACATAATAATGATGATCTGCATAAAAAAGCATGAACTAAAAACATTTCTAATCCCACTTTTCCATTTTTACAAGATCAACTCACTGTTCTGTCCATTATTCACAGCAAGCATACTTTTACTTTCATTCTTTGATTTGATACTTGCATGCACTCCAAATTAGTTCATATCTTAGGACGTAATCCATACTACATTTGTACATATCCTATGGTGATTTTCTTCATGCATTTATGCATATTTTAGACTTCTAAGTCACTTTAGAAAGTCTATGTACACAAACACACTACAAATCTTTGCACATTCTAGGATCATACATTGCATCCATGCACGATTAGGGCTTTTATGACTCCTAATCTAAGAAGATTATAAGGAATGAGTTGGATCATACGTCCATGCTTCCCCTCAATCTAATCATCATTTCTCATCCATCCCGGGGATTGAGAGGTCTTCCTTTTTAAAAAATTAACATGCATTATTCTAGCTTGCTAAGCATGTTTTGATTTCTTTGATTATTTATTTCAAGAACAATTCATGTCCCTCTTCTAGACTAGGAAAACTTGATTACTTGATATGCGATTAGACGATTTTTTCTTGGTTTATTTGTGTGATCTTTCACTTTGCATTGTGTGATATGTGGCTTAGATCTTATGAATGATATCTTATCTTTTGATCTTCCATTTCAAGATTCTTATGAGATGTAATATACTATCATAGTATTAATTATCGAACCATAGTATAAGATGATTATTTGGATGCTAATTGAGGCCCGTAGAAAGACGGGGCGAGTTGAGGGTGTTTTAGTCGCGACAAAGGCTCCTTCTTCTCTCGTACCAAAACCCCGAACCAAGTTCTTTGGTTATGAAGGACCGGTGTCCTGTATCCGTTTGGGTAAGTCAAATTAGGTTTCTTGGTTCCTTAAAGACCAAGTGGCGACTTTGTATCTATTTTCAACAGACCTTCCTTTTCTTTCTTTTATTTAAATCAGTTTCAAACCAAACCAAAAAAGTGGATGATCGATTCCGCGTGTCCATATTATGTTAATTGATTATTGTTGGGTTGGAGTCGAGGGGTCCACGAGTGATCCTTGAGAGTGGGGCATGTTGACTCATACTAGTGTTGTTATACAATACTAACCCGTGTGATGTTTATCATGCGGGGGCGTTTCTCGGGAAATGTAGCTGTTTTGTAGATTAAGGAATAGACCGGTATGACTGTTGGATTGCATGGATTTGCTTAAAGGCTTGAAGATCTTTATTGTTCATTTGTTATTTCATTTATTTGACATTGTGGGCCATTATTGTAGTTGGTATTGGGACGTTTAGTAGCTCTAAACAGAGGTTGTAATAGAGGTTATTCTTTTAAAGCTTTAATTGTAAATGAAAAGTTTTTTATTATTAATGAGAATTTATAAACGTTTATTCAGCTTCCATTTTTCAATTGAAGTGATTTAGTTGATTTAGCTTTAATCAAATGGATTTGAGTATTTTCGGAACTATGTGAGTTTTTTTTTTTTTTTTTTAAATGGAAATGTGGTGGTTTTATTTTAAAAAGAAATGGAGATTTTTATTACAAATGTTTTAATCAGATTTTTAAAAACGGATCTATTTTCATTAAAAAGTTATAATAGGATAGGCTTCATGGTGTTCAATCTGATAGTTGGGCAATCGAAGAGTAGTCTAGATTTAGTTCTAGGCAGATTATTTGGCTTTCCAAAAATTGGGGTGTGATAGTTTGGAATCAAAGCTTTTGGTTGCCTTAGATTGGGAGGAGTCTAGGGGACCCGCGACATTGTCATAGTGGGTCAGAGTTATAGGTTGTGGATTTATTTAGGTTTCGGGTTATGTGTACTTATGTGTTATCCATGTGTTGCCCGTTTGTTATTGAATTTTTTTTCAATCAATTTAATTACATAAATTTCTGAGCCTATTATTACATGTTAATTTGTTGAAATCATTTGTTATATTATGAGTTGCATAATAGTGCATGCATACATATTGTTGGTATGACGTGTAGTATAGGAGAGTTGGAGGGTGATCAATAGTGGAACTCTTGTCCAGTGGATTTATATTGTTATTAGCAGGCTTTCAACATTATCTGGTATCTACAGGCATATTATTTAAGAGATTATTATTCTATTGGAGCATCGAAAATTTTTTTATTATCGAAAAAAATCTTATATATTATTTCCTTTAATATCAACTGATATTCTCATATGTGTTCTATAATTTGGTTATCTCGGATTTCTTATTATGGAGCTGTATTTATCAACAAATATTTTGGCATAGAGCATAATTCTTGTATCTTTATTCAAGCTTTCTATTATATTGTAGAGCATCTATCGGATCAACGAGATTCTATTTTCTACAACTTTAACGGATCTGAACATTTGTTGGTTTATTTTCGACCGCATTATTATCTTCGCAATCTTATTTCCAGTATAGAGTCATGTATATTCTTGAAGCGGCATGTTTGGATAGTAATTATGGGTATCCTGAGGAGGTGTAATGGGGGACATGGTAAGAGGTAAACATGGGCATATAGTTAGAATCCTTGATTAAATGCGAGCATGTTGCATGCATAGTTTGTATTCACATGTTTTGCATCAATATTTGTGTTTTGGATTATCTGTTGACGTTTGAGGATTGACTATACAAGAACAATGTATATAGATGAGGGTTTCCTTGTTTGGATTAGTCGCTCGACGTACTTGGTCTCGTATATTTGAGAGTTAAACATACCCAATGCTTGTATGAAATTACGTGTTTAACTTTATTAATGACTGCCGTGTGTAATTATCGTCGCTTCAAATTTTGAGACAAAATTTCTTTAAGGAGGGTAGAATGTAACAACCTAAAATTTATAAGTGCGCAAATAATAATTTTTAGTTAGCAATATTATATGAGTGTGCCTATGTAAGACACGTGTTTGAAAATTTTAAGTGTTTGGAGGACATATAAATTAAATCATTAGTGAGCCTGTTTAGTATGAGTGTTACATTTTATTAATTTATGTTTGTTAAAAAAAAGTGAAGGGTTGATATGTATTTTTTTTATATATAGTGTTTACAGGTCTGCAAATGTGTCAAATAGTATATCTGGTATTAAAATTAAGTACTCGGGGCATGAGTACCCTTTGGGCTAGCCATTTTAGAAGTTTGGGTTACATTCTGGGATCATATGGGTCTCTTTTGTGAGCCCATAAGAAGAAAAACGGGATTATTAATATTTGTGTGAGTATTATAATATATGTATTGTGTGTGTATTATATGTATATACATAGATAATATATCCTAGGGTTAGTTAAAACAAAAGAAGGAAAAGAGAGAGAGAGAGAGAGAGAGAGAGAGAGAGAAAAGAAAAAGAGAAGAAAAGAGAAGAGAAGGGTTTGAAGAAATGAGGATTCATTAGCTTTATTCCATGGAGTTCACCATCATCATCATCATTTTTCTTTTCCCAAGTCGGTGAGTAAACATTTAGATTTGTATGGTTAATTCATAGTTTTGATTGATTTTTGATTTGTGTTCATTCTAATCGGAATAAATCGTATGGATGAGTGTTTATATAGATACAGAAATATAGTGATATATACATATATATATATATATATATGTATCAAAGGTTGGAAATGAGTTATTTGAAAAATTGAAAGAAAAAAAAACTAACACAAATTCGAATTTGGGTAAAATTGAAGAAACTCTCAGATCAATTTAGAAAATAATCGTATTAATTCATACATTTTGTTTTTGGTAAAATCGTTCATAAGGTCAATGTAAAATGCGATTAGACACGTGTTTCGTCTAATGGTGTTTTTTTCCAATTCTGCACCGTTTGGGCAGAAAATTCATATTATAGTAGCAATAAATATCAACTCCGAATTTTGAATTATGTTTATAAAAATTGTTAGAGATGTTTCTTTGTGCGGAATTATTATGAGGAACAACTTTAACCCAGGTTGGTTTTGAGGCTGTTTAATATAAGGTTTGTTTGGGATAGTTTTATAAGAATTTGTGCTAACTCTCAAGGTGCATGATGGTTGGCCCACTAACCATTGTATGCAGGCTTTGGACCACCATGTTATTTAAGAGTAAGTGTGTCATGCCCCAGAACTACCCAAATGATTCTAGGACACGTGGCACGCCACCAAGACCTTATACAAGTGATAAAGTTCTAAAATAAGTTTAAAATAAGCTTAAACCAAATAAGCTCAACTACCAAAAAAAAACAAATTCCCTTCTTTGCAATCAGCCAAAAACCCTGTTATAGCAGATAGTAAATTCAATAAATAATATTACCAAATCACAAGTTGAAATCAACACTAATGCTTAAAATCATTTAGAATAAAACCAAAGCCACAAACATGAGCTTCCAAGTACAAGTAAGAGTTTAAAAATACCCTAAGAAAAGTAATAAATATAACCATTTACAACCAACCCAACAAATAAATTCCAAGTTCAAACGTCTCATTCCAATAACACTAGTTATAAAACACTATGATAAAGCACAATTCCAACTATTACACAACCTCCTAATTTGATTACAAGAACTACGCAAAACATAGTCTCAACCCTAAGTTAAAATTAATATATTACAGCATAAACAACTCAAATTTAAACTGTTTACAACCATTTACCAAATTTACACTAAAAACAAGTAACTATAAATAAAGCCATTTCAACTCCCAAAAAAACCATAAGCTAGCATCTGGCTCACTTCCCCGATTCCTCGCCGCGATCACTTACGATGGTTACTCAATAGCCACCACAATATATAAGCTATATGCTTGTGAGCAATGTCAATTATGAACATGGATAATAAACACGCTCAATTCAACATATTACAAAGAACTATAGTCTCAGCAATTACTAGTTCACTCCCACCACTACCGGCTAGCCCACGGCTCCACTCCCCAAGCCCACGTGACTAGTCATGACCCACGCTCTCACACGTGTGGTCCCATAGGCCTTTGGCGGTCGTGGTCGTCACCACAAAGATTACCTCATGGTGGTATAGAACTAGCAATTTCCATTGACCCAAATAGGCAACTCAACATGCTCATTTAATCATTACACTGTGCTTTCACAAATAAATTAGGCCTAATTTAGCCACATGAATTTTGCCCAATTATAAACTAAATAAATTAAATTAAACAAATTAGGCATGCTTTGGCATCACAATTGAACCCAACATGAAAATCATACAAATATCAAAATTAACATCACTCTCCTCTTGGGTTTCTCTCCTAATAGTGAAATTAAAGCCCTACTAAGAATCAGGTACAAATCCTATACATAAATTATAAGTTATGAGCTTAAACCCCAAAAAGGGTCGTGGAAAAACTGTCACAGAACTCAATAAAATTAGTACCAATAGATTAGACTCACCTCCAAGAGTCCAAATATATAGCCTATTTTAAAAACCGACATCGTAGGCTCATCAATCGTCGTCGAGAACGTCGACGAAACTCGCGCTCGTACTTCTCCTAATTTTAGTCGGCAAGCTACTGTGAAGAAGAAGATTTGATCTTCTTTTAATATATACTAAACACACTTTTGCATTTTTATTATGAGACCCACCACAGTTTGCTAGTTTTGCGATTACACCCCTACTAATTATGAAAATATACTAAAACTATCACAAACCTAAATGGTTGTTTGTCTACGTCTCGCATGGGTCCCATAAGTGGCCCCATATAATTATATGAAATTGCTAATTAGCCTACTAATTATGTGACTTGTTCAATTCGTGCTCACAAAGGTATCCCTAATTGACCCCAAAAGTGGTCACTACCTAATAACATGATAATATTAACAATAAAACAACAAATCATTTAAGCCTTAATAAACATTTAGGCACATAGGGTATTCCACATTTAATGTCCCATCCAATTGGGACCCACCAACACATATCCCAACTTGGGATTGCCATACTGGCCACAACTGGGTTCCCAACTGGACACCCATAATTAACTTAGTGGGTCAATCCCACCTCCAATAAGTGTCACATAACACATTATTAAACACTAACTCATGATTATGCATGCTAAAGCAATAATAAATATAAATCGCGGGAGCGGGTGTTATAAAGTGTTTCTTTTTACTTTGTGGGTGGAACAAACTGCCGCCGTGACTCGAAAAAACTACCACTTGTCCTCACTCACGTGTTGAACTACAGTTCTGCCTATAACTCTTTATGTTTATGTGGTCAAGAAAGGGAGGGAGCCCAGCAGATTCCCAACCTCTGAGAAATTTATTGGGTTTTATTATGTTAATTGATTATTGTTGGGTTGAAGTCGAGGGGTCCATGAGTAATCCCTCAGATTGGGACGTGTTGACTCATACCAGTGTTGTTATACAATGATACGCCCAAAAGCTGCTCTACTCTATGACAGAGCGATTCTATTCAATGATCGGCCCCTATCCCGACCAGGTCGTGCTACACAACATCATCCCGAGCAGTCTGGACGACCCGAGACATCCCGCGCGGTATATGCTCAAAGCCCGACCAACAGGTCGGGAAGACTGCGCAGGCATAGCTCGTCACAAGGATAGCTCACCCAGGCCCCGAGGCATGATCTAGAATATTCCAGACAGTTTCCTACTCAAGTTAGAAGACTAATGGAAAGTATACATTGTTTCCTAATCCAATTAGGAGAAACCCCCATGATTGATGCCAATCAATCCTAAATCAGATTGTATTACTTAATCTGTATATTTCCTTGTACGAGTAGGTATCTTACATCTATAAAAGAGGCCACTCACCCCCATAGAAGGGGATCAACTTTTTAGTCTATACAGTACCCCTATTGATGTTATCATCACGCCCGAACGACCTATAGTAGTTCCAAACTATTATTGGTTCACCACAAGTCCCCAACTTTTTACAGTATAGTAAACGTGCTCAGACACACACGTGGACATAGGTTCCTTCATTAACAGGGCCGAATCACATACAAAAAAACTGGTCTCTCATTCTCTCTCTCTCTCCTTAAACTGCTTTAGTTTATCTTACCAAATTTTGGCATTATCAACTTGGCGTCGTCTGTGGGAATCGACAGATTTCTCAAAACACAAATCTCTCAACTAACAGTCATGCCTCCGAAGAAGGGAAAAAAGGCTGCGCAGCGGGATAACCGAGCTATCCCGCCAGCCCCGGCGGTCCTGACACCGGAGCAGATCACTGCGACCCTCGCACAGCTTTTGAAGATCCAATGTCAAACCCAGCAGCAGATCGAAGCTCTGCTGGCCCAACAAAGCAATCCTGCAGTGGTCGGGAAATAGCCCGAGAACGTTGCGTACGGTCGGGAACTGATCTTAACCAGAAAATGTGCCTGAGCTAACCCATCCCACATTGAGGACGCCACAGACATCAACAGTAGACGTGCTGCTCGAGAGGAAAGGCAAGAACGCATGGCCCAGGAATCTATCCACGATCACTCGGCCAGGAGCCGGGATGATCTTAGGTACTCGATTAACCGGAGTCATAGTCGAGCCTCGTCCCAAAGGACAGGATGCCATGAAGAAGAAGCCTCTTCCACCAACCTGACCAACCCCCCGGATACTGGCCGAGAAGGTGTAATGGCCCGTATCCATAATTTGAAGAAACAGATCGATAGAATGGCCAAAGAGCTAGGGAAGAAAGCTACTTAGGACCATGTCAATACCGAGACAGAGTCACCAATCTCTAGCCTAATTACGAGGTTTTCCATCCCACAAAAATTCAAGTAGCCTTGCTTGGATTCATACGACTGCTCGGGTAGTCCGATAGACCACGTCTGGACCTACAAGGCCCAGATGGCTCTCGCCACCAATGCCGACGAACTATACTGCCTAGCCTTTCCCAACACTTTAAAAGGCCCAGCCGCTCAATAGTTTCATTCCCTGAAGCCCCGATCGGTCAAAGATTTCAAGCAACTAAACAAGCAGTTCATCAACTAGTTCATCGGTGTGCATGAACGGCCAAAGTCTAACATACAGTTGCTGACAGTTAGGCAAAGGAATAATGAGTCCCTCAAGAAATTCACCAACCAATTTAATCAAGAGAAGCTCAAGATCTATGACCTTGATGAAATCCTCGCTATTACAGCCTTCTGCTCGGGAGTTCAGCATACCAAGTGCACCACATTATTTCATAAAAAGGGGCCAAAAACCTTGGTAGAACTCGCAGAGAGGGTCGAAAAGTACATTAACACTGAAGAATTTTTGAAGACTAAAGACCTCGGGCATATAGGCAATGAGCCTTCAAGGAATAAGCGAAAACGAGATCAGCCCGAGAACAACAATGCAAAGAAGCCCAATAGTTCTGGCAGTTCTTCCAATTTGCAGCGGTCTGGGTCCGACAGCCCCGACCCGACCTCCAGTTCACAGCGGTCTGAGTCAGACAGCCCCAACCCGACCTCTAGTTCACAATGGTCTGAGTCCGGTAGCCCCAACCCAACCTCCAGTTTGCAGTAGTCAGGATCCAGTGATCCCGACTTTGCCTCCAGCTTAGAGTATTCAGGAGCCCAGTGATCCTGACCCGACCTCTTGTCTTCATCAGTCTAGATGAGCCCGACTACAGTGGTACTTGCCTGATCATCGCATGAGGCTCCACAGACTGTCAGAGAGCTCTTATAAAGACCTCGGGACCACACCCGAGGCACCTCAAAAGACCTCAGGCCACATCTGAGGCATATTAAAAGACTTCAAGATCACACCCGAGGCATTTAAAAGACCTCAGGGTCACATCAGAGGCACCCAAAAGACCTCAGGGTCACATCCGAGGCACCAAAAGACCTCGGGATCACACCCGAGGCATCAAAAGATTTACAACTACCAATGTTCCAAGTCGGTGACCTACAGTAATTGTTCCTTTAATGTCTACCTCAAAAGCTTGGGAGGCAAGAGAGAATAAAAACTACAGGAGGTCACACCGGGTATTTACAAGCCTTGGGGTTAACTGAGTGAAACTCTTAGACAACTCGAGGGCCTACAATACTCAGAGGCATAAACACCGCTTAGGTCCAAACCGATGATAGAGGTGACTAAATCTCTTAGGTTGGCCCATGATAGAGGAATAAAAGAAATCCCTAAAAATCCATACATTTTAGGTCTCCACTTAGGTCCAAACCGATAATAGAGGTTATCCTCTTAGGTTGGCCCACGATAGAGGATTAAAAGACCCTAAAGCAACTTACTTTAGGTCGATTCTACCAACATGGTCCAACTCTTCTCGCAACAATCTTAACGAATGGATGGAAGATAACCATCCTAGGGAGCTAGCACAAAAAGGACCCTAAAGGAACACGCTTTAGATCGACTTTTCCAACATGGTTAAATCCTGTTGCCTACAACCTTGACGAAGGTTTACGGGTGGAAGATAACAATCCTGGAAGCTTAACTTCAAATAAAAGACTCTGAATTAGGCCATGTCTCAACTCTTGGCCAATTCTCTAGCACTTAAAGATTCTAAACTAGACTTTTAGCCAGTTCCCGAGAACTCACAAGACTCAGAAGTTCCAAGGCAACTTCTTAAGCACTCAAACAATGGCAAGTGGCGTCAAACAAATTTCCAAACTTGTCCTGATATAACATCTGGCCAACCTTGGAAATGGGGGCCAACTAATACGCCCAAAATTGGCTCTACTTTATGACCGAGCAAATCTATTCAATGACCGGCCACTATCCCGAGCAGGTCATGCTACATAGCATCATCTTGAGCAATATATGCCCAAAGCCCGACCAACAGGTCGGGAATACCGCGCAGGCACAGCTCGTCACAGGGACAGCTCAACCAGGCCCCGAGGCATGATCTAGAATATTCCAGACAGTTTTCTACTCAAGTTAGACTACTAATAGAAAGTGCACATTATTTCCTAATTCAATTAGGATAAACCCGCATGATTGATGCCAATCAATCCTAAATCAGATTGTATTACTTAATCTGTATATTTCCTTATACGAGTAGGTCTCTTGCATCTATAAAAGAGACCACTCACCCCCATAGAAGGGTATCAACTTTTCAGTCTATACAGCACCCTTATAGCTGTCATCATCACACCCGGCCAACCTATGGTAGTTCCAAACTATTGTTGGTTTACCACAAGTCCCCAGCTTTTTACAGTATAGTGAATGTGCTCAGACGCACACGTGGCCATAGGTTCCTTCATTAACAGGGCCGAACCACATACAAAAAAACTAATCTCTCACACACTCTCTCTCTCTCTCCTTAAACTGCTCTAATTTATCTTACCAAATTTTGGCATCATCATATAATATTGACTTGTGTGATGTTTATCATTCGGGGGCGTTTCTCAGGAAATGTAGCCATTTTGTAGATTAAGGAATAGACCGGTATGACTGTTGGATTGCATGGATTTGGTTGAAGGCTTGAAAATCTTTACTGTTCATTTGCTATTTCATTTATTTGGTATTGTGGGCCATTATTGTAGTTGGTATTGGGATGTTTAGTAGCTCTGACTAGAGGTTTTAATAGAGGTTATTCTTTCAAAGCTTTAATTGTAAATGAAAATATTTTTATTATTAATGAGAATTTAGAAATGTTTATTCAGCTTCCGTTTTTCAATTTAAGTGATTTAGTTGATTTAGCTTTAATCAAATGGATTTGAGAATTTTTGGAATCGTGTGAGTTTTTTTTTTTAAATGGAAATGTGGTGGTTTTATTTTAAAAGTAAATGGAAATTTTATTACAAATATTTTAATTAGGTTTTTAAGAACGGATCTATTTTCATTAAAAAGTTTTAATAGGATGCGCTTCATGGTGTTCACTCCGATAGTTGGGTAGTCGAAGAGTAGTCTAGATTTAGTTCTAGGCAGATTATTTGGCTTTTCAAAAATTGGGGTATGACATAATAGTTGATTAACGAGTAAGAAGTAGGTGCTCTCAAATACAATCTGAAGGTTAATGTAATTATTATTATTATAAAAATAATAAAAATTTTGAGGGGAATATAATAACTTTGATTTTCTTTTTGATTCGGTCTAGTTTGGTGATTTAACTTTTGGTGATGATTACCAAATTTAAATTTTAAATTTGATTTTCAAATATTTTGTCAATTGTACTCCACATGCAATGATATATGGTACCACCGATCACTGCCATAATAGGTGATACAACTGTTAAACCATTTAGAATGAGAAGCATGCCATTATTTTTTAAAGAGTGATACAAAACTGTTACCACTTAAAAGAAGGTCCATGTTTATTATTATTTCAGTTTTTATAAAGCTATTCCTATGTCGGGGGATAAAGTTTTTGTCACAAGGAAAATGTATGTCAACATAGACTCAATAGTTGAAAAGAGGGGGGCGGGGGGGAAGGGGGGGGGGGGGGGGGGGGGGGGGGAAGAAAAGAAAAAGAAAAGTATACTCTTTTTTCTGGAAAAAAATGAATAAAGAAAAAAATTGGATTCCTAGCTAAGCTTAACTACAGTACGTAAGCATAATCATGCTCGAGTGTCTAGTATACTTACTGCCAGCCACATGGTTGTAGCGCGGTAGATACAAATGAACTATGCTTGATCACAAAAGAACTTCAACAAGCCTCACTCTATTTTGTTTACTATATGGTGAATGATGGTTATGGGTTTCCAGGCTATCGGTCTATATATCTTATGTGACGATGGTTGTCACAGGCCTTATGTATATATACATAGACTATGACCCTTGCCATATGTTTAAATGCACAACAACTTTCTACCATCAAGGAAGTTGAGGCAATCTCAAATACCACTCAAATACATGCTATAGATATTGGCTTGTTATACAATATCTTATCACCAAGGATATTAGCATAAAATGAGCTAAATAATCCTATGTGCTCTATATGTATCGAATATATCTTTATCAAGAGCCCATTTTGTCATGAGATCTGTAATCATCAAATTTGAACTAGTATGCTCAATGACCACCTCTTGCTTCTTAACTCACTCTATAATAGCAAGATACTTTACTTCTATTGGCCGCCATTTCAATAATTATTATTGTAACCAAATTATCACAGTAAATCCTTAATGGCTTGGATATCCAAACAATACCCAGACCCTGTGATTATCCTTCACCATATAGCATATGAAGTAGCTTTAAAGCTTATTGCTTGCATTCCTTTTAAGTACTTTCCAAACTTAAATATATGTACTACATATTTATATTGAGTTTCTTTAAAACCCTTTAATGTAGGGGTTACAAGACAATTATAATGTCCTTTAAGTCATGTCTCCTTTAGATCTTTATGTCCAATGGCACGAGAGATTTCACCAAAAAATAAAAACCCTTCATTCAAAGATTAAAGAAAATAAGTTATTTATGTAGAAAATTTAAGTCAATGATTCCATGTGACAAGTTATCTACATCTAAGTACTCCTACTAACCTCAAGGTATATACAAGTATTCACAACATCCTATTGCCAAACCTTGTGAAGTTGTGAAACCTTAAATGCCATTAAAGAGATCCATATAGGGTGTAATTAGCTAGGAAACCGAATGACTATCTTTATTACAACAAAATCCTAATTGCTGTGTATACTTTTCACTTAAGATCTCATTTGTTTTTACCTGATGTAGCTCTAAAAGAGCAACATTACCATGAATTTCTAAATTACAACCCTTTATATCAAGCAGATAAAAGGTACTATGGTTAACGATGCCTACTAGATGACATCATACCAAATATTTAGAAATCTCCTTAGCCATGGCATAGAAAACTAGATGAGACTAGTGTACAGTCTAACATCAAGTCAGACTATCGAGCATACAAAGAAATCAATAGAAATGCCTAAATTTACAAGATATAGAACCATGTGTTGACTTTTCCTCTATGGTGGTTCTTGAATTGATTAATAATTCATCTTTATTTAAGAGTATCGTATCAGTTAAGAGAGAGAGAGAGAGAGAGAGAGAGAGAGAGAGAGAGAATGGAGAATGAATTGTATTCACTTGATGTGTGTTAACTTTACAAAGGGTTGGTCCTTTTATAGGCCACTAGGTCAACATAATATTAAATACAATATTAAATTGGTCAAGGGTATTGATTGGGTCAATACAATTAAATGGGTCAACAATATTGATTGAGTCAATATATCATTAACAGCCCCCCTCAAACTCAAGGTGGGAAGATAGAGACCAACTTGAGCTTGGAATGAAATCTTGATGATAACCCAGTGGATAAGGCAAGCTTAAGCAAACCATTGAGTAAATCGCATGTCGACGTTAATAAGGCATAATCAACATCAAGTGGTGCTAATGAGTAGATCTCAACAACCGAGTGATCATGCGAACTGGATAATACGGCAATGAGGGCGCTGGTAGAAGAGATCCGTTGGGTTGAGCACGTGAATTGGGAATGTCCGCATGAGTCGGGACTGTCCGACAATGAATGCACTAGCCAACTCAACACCAGTAAGTGAGTAAGTAGAGCCGAGAGTATACGAATGATGAGTGTACTGATCGATGAAGAGTGACAGGTAAGCACAATGCATGGCTAAAGATGTCGTATCAACATGAGACGGTGGATCGTGATACGCTTACCAATGATAGAATAGTTGAGAGGAATGAGGAAGATTGTATTATGGTGTTGTTTGGTTGGTTTGATTGAAGTGGAGAGAGAGAGAGAGCAGAAGGTATGATTTATCTTGACCGAACTTCGGCGGATGACATGATCTTCATCGTCACCCGCCGGTGGCAGCGGAATATGATAGAGTTATAGCCAAGGTCCAGGAGCTTATAGCTCAGATACCAAGTTAAGATAAAGAAAGAGAGAGAGAGAATGGAGAATGAATTGTATTCTCTTGATGTGATTGATTACTTTTACAAATGGTTAGTCCTTTTATAGGCCACTAGGTCAACATAATATTGAATACAATATCAAATTGGTCAATACAATTAAATGGGTCAACAATATTGATTAAGTTATTATATCATTAACAATATCTATATCCCATGATCCTCCTACTAAAGTCAACATCTTCAGTAAATTTTGCATTATTAATATCAATAATTCTAGGTGTGTAAAAAGATCTTACCCTATAGCCAATAGAATATCCCTTTGGGCACAATTACTTTTGTTTGTGGATTAACATGATAAGTCTTTATGTGTAACTGAATTAAACTAGGTTCCATCATTACCCTAACTTAAATAATGTCTAACGAATGACCTTACATGGAACTATGTTTAGGACTTACACTTATATCCTTAAAGGCTTGTTACACAAGGCTAAAAAAGAACCATAGGGTTACTAAGTATACTCATTTCCATTTCCATAAGGGTATGGTTTTTACCTTTTTTGTAACCCATTTTTGTAAGGTATATGAGACATAGTATACTAAGCAATAATAACCTCTTCCTTTGCACATGGACCTGCTCTTAATCCTATATCTGTGTCCCTACTTAAATATTTCCATCTATAGATCTTTATATTCACTTCTTTTTTACACACTGTTAAAGGCATCCACTACCTCACAATTACCGAAAGGAGGTAGAGATACATAAACCAGGAAGATTGTCAATGAATGAGATAAAAATGTCTCTGATCATTAAGACAAAGATAGGAATGATTCACAGATATTAAGTGTATGATTCCGAGAATTTTCTTACTCCTTACACCTTTATTGGACTTATTGGTCTACTTTTTCTTCATGCAGTTTGCACAAGTAATAAGGTTGGAAAAAAAACCAAAATATTAAGACTCCATCGTTAAACAACCTTATAATTTTCTTTAAGGAGATTGTCCCAATTTTATATCCCACTGTGTAGAGGAGGTCTCATCAATTATTATACCTAAGTGCCTTGTAGACACCCCAATTTTGACCGAATTGTTGCACTTAGGGGGAATCACCCTTGGATGCAGTGATTATACTTTTCGGCGTGACTAGACGATCTTCAAAGAACTCTTCGCGAACTTCTAAAAATTTTAAACCTATTTTTGAACCAAAAAGAGCAAAAAGTCCTCTAAGAATGCATTTCTGTGACCTTTAAGTAAGAGTACGCATGATAAAGGAAAAGGAATGCTCGAGATAATCCTTAGATCCAAGGGATGAGGTTCAAGAACTCAAAATTATTATTTACCTATTTTTTTTTTTATTATTATTATTATTATTATAAAAGTAAAGCACAAATTTGATGAAAACCCAAGAAAATTAGGCCTTCGGAATGAATTTAACTTGCTCTAGACCTCAAAACCTTACCAAGGGTATTTTACTTATAATTTTTGGAGCTAGAATGGATTGGATAAGGATTTTCAAGGGATAAAATAAAAAAGAGAGAAAATAAAATTAATAAAATATTTAAAAAGCAAGAGCCAGCACTCGGGGACTAGGAGTCTGCACTCACTGAGTGCACCTATGAGTGCCGCAACTTATTCATTGAGTGTCGCGCTGGGCACTATTTTGAAAGATAAATTGTTTCTAGAACCCTCTTTAATTGGATCTCTAGAATATCTCAAACGACCCCATTTCTTTAGTCCGTATTTGATACCTTTAAGTCACTCATTATATGCTGAGATCATCCTAAAAGGACTAAAATACCCTCTACTTCAAGAAATCTATAAATATAGACTTTCTTCAATGGGAAAGGAGGTTGAAAATTTTGAAAAAAAAAAGAATTTGGAAAGAATTGAAGTTGAATTACAGAAGAGAGAGAGAGAGAGAGAGAGAGAGAGAGAGAGAGAGGAGGAGGAGGAGGAAAATAAAAACTCAGTTTGCTAAAGAAATATAGTCCTTAGAAGATCAAAATCAACCAACAATAAGGTTTTGAGAAACAAAAACAAGAAAAGAAGAAGAGTTTGAAGAAGAGAAGTGAAGAGAACTTTGAAGGATTGATCCAATCCAATCAAAATCTTTGAAAATTAGAGCATTTCTAGAGGTGATTCTCTTACCTATTGCCTTATATTTCATAATTCAATCACAATTTGTAGATCTCTAGAATATTTACGCATTTTTCAAAGTCTATTCCTCTTCCTTTCTCCACACAACACTTGATTAAATTGTGATTGAATCCCCATTGAATTGTAGTTGATTTGGATCTAGATGAATATATAATATATATATATATATATAAAACATGTTTTCAATCAAAATTTAGCCATGGATCATCCAAATTTGTATTGATTTCATCTCTTCCCTCTCATACTCTTCTCTTGGAGTTCATGGAATCTTCTATATTCTATTTGAATTTCTTGAGATTAGATCCTCTAATTTTGTGACACCCAGCAAAAATAAAGCGTAATTTCATTAAAAAATAAAATGAATTACACTTTGATTCTTTAAAATAAAAGTACAATATTTCTTTAAAACTCCCAACAAGCCCATATTCTCCACGGATCTCCTATATCATCCTTAGCCTTATCTCCCTTCCAGACTTTGGTTACCGGCACTACCTACATCTAAAAATCACACTGGGAAGAATGCAATATGACAGGACTATCAAAGGCTCAAAAGGTACAGCAAAATCAAATAAATAGACCAATCACACGAACCAACCGCTTACACGAACTAACCGCTCACTTGAACCAACCGCTCACACAAAGAGCACCATACCAATTCCTCTTGGTCACATAGTAAAAAGACTCCTCACCTCACCTCACATCACCTTAACCATCTTCAGTACGTCGGTCCTTGAGGCCTGTTGGACTATTGGTAGGTGTTCCTTGCTCATGACCCTTTAGTCCCATAGCACTTAGCAATCAACACATACTCATTGATTACAAATGAAAGCACAACATAACTAAAAAAAGAGTACAAGGTAACAAAGAAACACTCCAGAGAATTTAGAAAGCATATTGTACATAACCCGGTTTACCCACCTTTTCGATCATACCCTCAGCTCCTCTTCTTTTCTTCCACTAACCCGAGGTGTACATAATATATATATATATATTTGTAACTGTGTGTGTGTGTATATATAAATCTTTCTCTAGCTCTCTCTATATATATGTATATGTAAGCTATATATATGATGTGTGTATATATATATAATATGTGGGAAGGAGAGAGAGAGAGAGAGAGAGAGAGAGAGAGAGAGAGAGAGAGAGAGAGAGAGAGAGAGTTGAGGTGAGGAAGATAGAGAAGTGTGCAAGTTTTGTGAAGCATAACATACATATATAGTTTTATTGTTTCTTGGTAGCCAAAGATTTAGTTAGGAATTTATGTTAGTTAGGAGTAATTAGGTTACAAAATTAAGCTAGTTTAAACTAGGTTTTCAAAATATCAAGAACTTTATCATTAGAAAGTTAGGATATATAAATGATATTTTTTGAAAGGGAATATGCTATATAATAGTCTTTAAGATATTTTTCAACTTAGACTTATCTCCATTTACATCCCCAAATGAATCTAACAATTACTATTCAAAACCCAAAAAATTAGTAATCAATTAATTAATATAAATTAATAATTACTCGGATAATTTAATTAACATGAAATAAAATACCAGAATATGAGAAGAAATACGGTATAAATACAAAAAATAGTACTCCCTCTGTCCCATAATAAGTGTTCACTTCCTTTTTGCACAATGTTTAAGAAATATGTATTATATTAATTTATTTGGTTCATTAAAGAGTCACTTTCCAATTTTACCCTTAGATGTGATGGGTGTTTGACTTTTTGCTTGTTTTGGGACCACAAATAAATGCTTCTTTGTCTTTATTATAATGGTAGTTTTGGAAGTAAGTAAAAGCTATATGCCAATTTAGGAAAGTGGACACTTATTGTGGGACATCCAAAAAAGGAAACATGGACACTTATTATGGGACGGAGGGAGCATTTTATTAAAATAATGGTACGACATCGAATTGAAAACCGAAAACGAAATTACAGGTTGCTATACTCTACCCTCCTTAATAGAGATTTCATCTTGAAATCTAAAGATAAAAATGTTTGGTAAATAACAAAAAAACTTTTCTTAAAACAATTTTTTTAAATATAATATTTTTTTTTTGTAAAAAAAAAATTCCTACCTTCTCCGACTTCTTCCAGGTGATGTAGACTATCCAACCTCGATTTAGTCCTGCACTTCTGGCTGGGGACATACTCTGATACCATTTGTGATGCCCCGCAAAGATGAAGTGTATTTCCATTAAAAAAATAAAATGAATTACACTTTGATTCTTTAAAATAAAAGTATAGCATTTCTTTAAAACTCCCAACAGGCCCATATTCTCCATGGATCTCCTATATCATCCCCTAATCTCCTTTCCAGGCTTGGGTTACCAGTAGTACCTGCATCTAAAAACCACACCGGGAAGAATACAATATGGCAGGACTATCAAAGGCTCAAAAGGTACAACAAAATCAAATAAATAGACCAATCACACGAACCAACCGCTCACACGAACCAACTGCTCATACAAAGAGCATCATACCACAAATCAACCGCTCACTCAAACCAACTGCACACACAAAGAGCATCATACCAGGTTCCTCTTGGTCACATAAAAAAGTGCCACCTCACCTCAGATCATCTCACCTCACCCGTCTCCAGTACGTCAGTCTGTAGACACCCTATTTTGGTTCGTCCGTTCGACTGAAGGAATCCCACCTCAAGAATAACCCAACGACTAGAATTAGAATTTGTGGAATGTCGGTTATATAAAATAGAACTCCGTGAAGCACCATGGTCTCTGATATATGTTAGAATAACTTTTAGGAAGACTTAGGTACATTAGAGATACAAATTAGAGACAAAAACCCAATTTAGGGGAGCTTTTTCACATGAAATGAGGAAAAATCAACTTTTACTGAGCAAAATTTGAACCTTAGGGTGAAATACTAAGAACTCCCTTTACAAAATAGTCCTAAAATATCCTAAATTAGTGACCCAATCCATTAAATTGGCCAAAAACTACTTAGGAGAATTTTTACCCTTTTTGCACCTCACAGGCACTACAACAAATCTGATTTTTTGCCACGCGCGGGTGCGTGGCTAATACTCAAATTGTGCGTGGCTAAAAGGATTTGCCACACAGTCCGCACGTCGCATGAGCGTGCGGTAAAATGAGGTAACGAATAAATATACGCGACGCAGTCAACGCGTTACTAATAATATTTTTAATAGCGACGCTTTCTAGCGTGGAAAATAATCCGCAAACGTGTTGCTAATAAGTGTCTTACTTAACAAAATTATTGTGTCGCTAAAAGAAGTTATTATTAGCGACGCATTGATGCGTTGCTAATAGTAAGGGTAATTATCAGCCACGCAATGGTGTGTGGCTACTAAAGCGGTATTTGACACGCAACTAAGCGTGGATAATACTACATTAAGTATTTCGGTAATTATCAGCAACGCTCATATGCATGGCTAATAAGGTATTATTTACCACGCTCATATGCGTGGCAAGTAATCATTAAGTACTTCAAATGATTATTAAGCATGCAATAAATGTGCGTCGCAAATAGTTGTACCAGATTTGATATATTCTTTTCTATTTTTTTGAAAAATTTTTATTTAAACCAATAAACCTGCTAAAACTCCAACTCAATAACCAATAATAATTCTAATCTTCATACATTCATTCCAATAATTTGTCAATAACATAACCAAATCAAACCAAACCTAGTCGCAAATTTAAAAACATAGTTATTACAAACCACAATATCAAATGATGCTCAAATACTAATACAAAAATATCGTAAATATCTCCAAGGACAAAAATAGTATAAAAATCGAGAACAAGATCATCCAATCCAGGTACTAGCGCCTTCCAATCTGAAAATAAAAAAGGAAACAAAAAAAGCATTAGTCGCAAATTCTTATATAACAATTGAACATAATAATAAGATAACAAAACATGTAGTATGAGGTCGTGTGTGAGGAGTGGGTTCGGGTCTCGGGCCTCTCCGAGTGCCGGAACTCGTTTCGACCCTCCAAAATCCCAAACCTTGCTTATAAAAAGCCTAAGAACTTGCAAACTGTGTGTAGGAATTGCGTGTCGTTTGTTCCCGAAAGTCTAGTTGGTCATGTGTGATGTGTGAGTTTGGGTCTCGTGCCTCTCTGAGTACCAGAACTCTTTTCGACCTCCCAAAACCTCAAAACTTGCTTTTAAAAGGTCTAAGTATATTATTTCACATAATATCGCGTAACTTGCAAACCGTGTGTAGGAATTGCGTGCTGTTTGTTCCTGCAAGTCTAGTTAGTCATGTGTGATGTCTGAGTTCTGGTCCCGTGCCTCTCCGAGCGCCGAAACTCTTTTCGACCCCCCAAAACCTCATAACTTACTTATAAAAGGTCTAAGTATATTATTTCACATAATATCGCGTAACTTGCAAACCGTGTATAGGAATTGTGTGTCGTTTATTTTCGTAAGTCTAGTTAGTCGTGTGTGATGTCTGAGTTCTGGTCCCATGCCTCTCCGAGCGCCAAAACTCTTTTCGACCCCCCAAAACCTCAAAACTTGCTTATAAAAGATCTAAGTATGTTATTTCGCGTAATATCGCGTAACTTGTAAATCGTGTGTAGGAATTGCATGCAGTTTGTTCCCGCAAGTCTAGTTAGTCGTGTATGATGTATGAGTTCTAGTCTCGTGCCTCTCCGAGTGCCGGAACTCTTTTTGACCCCCCAAAACCTCAAAACTTGCTTATAAAAGGTCTAAGTATATTATTTCGCGTAATATCGCGTAACTTGCAAACCGTGTATAGGAATTGTGTGTCGTTTATTTCCGCAAGTCTAGTTAGTCATGTGTGATGTCTGAGTTCTAGTCCCGTGCCTCTCCGAGCGCCGGAACTCTTTTTGACCCCCTAAAACCTCAAAACTTGCTTATAAAAAGTCTAAGTATATTATTTCGCATTATATCACATAACTTGCAAACCGTGCATAGGAATTGCGTGTCGTTTGTTCTTGCAAGTCTAGTTAGTCATATGTGATGTGTGAGTTCTGGTCCTGTGCCTCTCCGAGTGCCAGAACTCTTTTCGACCCCCCAATACCTCAAAACTTGCTTATAAATTGTCTAAGTATATTATTTTGCGTAATATCACGTAACTTGCAAACCGTGTGTAGGAATTGCGTGCCATTTATTCCTGCAAGTCTAGTTAGTCGTGTGTGATTTCTGAGTTCTGGTCTCGTGCCTCTCCGAGTGCCAGAACTCTTTTCGACCCCCAAGACCTCAAAACTTGCTTATAAAAGGTCTAAGTATATTATTTCGCGTAATAACTCGTAACTTGCTAGGTTCTGTATAAGAATTGTGTGCTGTTTATTTCTGCAAGTTTAGTTAGTCGTGTGTGATGTCTGAGTTCTGGTCCCGTGCCTCTCCGAGCGCTGAAACTCTTTTCGACCCCCCAAAATCTCAAAATTTGCTTATAAAAGATCTAAGTATATTATTTCGCGTAATATCGCGTAACTTGTAAACCGTGTGTAGGAATTGTGTGCCGTTTGTTCCCGCAAGTCTAGTTAGTCGTGTGTGATGTGTGAGTTCTAGTCCCGTGCCTCTTCGAGTGCTGAAACTCTTTTCGACCCCCCAAAACCTCAAAACTTGCTTATAAAATGTCTAAGTATATTATTTCGCGTAATATCGCGTAACTTGCAAACCGTGTATAGGAATTGTGTGCCGTTTGTTCCCACAAGTCTAGTTAGTCGTGTGTGATGTCTGAGTTCTGGTACCGTGCCTTTCTAAGCGCCGGAACTCTTTTCGATCCCCCAAAACCTCAAAACTTGCTTATAAAAGATCTAAGTATATTATTTCGCGTAATATCGCGTAACATGTAAACCGTGTGCAGGAATTGCGCGTCGTTTGTTCCCGCAAGTCTAGTTAGTCGTGTGTGATGTATGAGTTCCAGTCCCATGCCTCTCCAAGTGCCGGAACTCTTTTCGACCCCCCAAAACCTCAAAACTTGCTTGTAAATGGTCTAAGTATATTATTTAATTCGCGTAATATTACGTAACTTGCAAACCATGTATAGGAATTGCATGCTGTTTGTTCCCGCAAGTCTAGTTAGTCGTGTGTGATGTCTGAGTTCTGGTCCCATGCCTCTCTAAGCGTCGAAACTCTTTTCGACACCCCAAAATCTCAAAACTTGCTTATGAAAGGTCTAAGTATATTATTTTTTTAACACAATAAAACTAACTATATGAAACATAACTTACCATCTCATACTGCTAATGATCCACCCATCAAGTCCAAGCGAGCATTAAATGCGTCCATCTGCTCCTCCATAGTCAAGAGTTTTTCTTTCATTGCTTCAGCCTCTTTTTTGGCATGTTCAGCCTCTTTGATCGCATGTTCAGCCCTCTCATTAGCTTCCTGCATTCGCACTTCACAAGTAGTGTGCGAAGCAGACTTGGATGATGGAGCGACCACCCCATATCCGAGGCCCATAGCATATCCGGGCCTATACCCGAATACTTTATCAAATATTTCCTTATCAATCAACGGGGTCGACCCATCTGGGGTGGGTTGAGACTTTATTTGTACCATTCGGTCCTATAATTTACAAGAATCTAGTATTAATACAATTATTTCAAAATGAAATGTATCATTGTTGTTAGAATATATAAGAGAGAGGGAGAGAATGAGACAATACAAGATTAAGTATTGTATCGAATGGTGTGATGAAACCTTACAACGAGTAGCCTTTATATAGGTCAAGAGATAATCCTAAAAGGGAAAGAAAAGTACCTAGGCTAGTAGTACAACTAGTAGTACAACTGGTAGTACAATGTATCTAGACAGTAAGTATAGTAAGATACAATAGGTACAAGAATGTAGACAATGTATTCTAACATCATTCTAACAGCCCACCTCAAACTCAAGGTGGTATAATGGAAACCAACTTGAGTTTGGAAACTAAATCCTGAAGACGTCCCGGTGGATGAGCTTTGGTGAATATGTCAGCAGTCTGATCAACGGAGGAAACTGAGTTAAGTCGAATGGTACCACAAGAAAGACGATGACAAACAAAATGACAGTCAATCTCAATGTGTTTTGTACGTTCATGAAAGACGTCATTGTGAGCAATTTGAATGGCACTTTGATTGTCACAACTGATGGTTATAGCAGTTGAATGATTGACTCCCATGTCCTCAAGTAACCAACGTAGCCAGAGAAGTTCCTGAGTGGTATCAGCAAGGGCATGATATTCAGCTTCTGTACTAGATCGGGCAACAACAGTTTGCTTCTTACTGCGCCAGGAGATGAGAGAGTCACCCAAGAAGAAGCAATACCCAGTGGTGGAACGACGATCAGTAGGATCTCCTACCCAGTCTGCATCTGAGTAGGCACGTAGCTCAAGAAAGGAGTGAGCAGAGAAGTGGATGCCATGAAATAAGGTCCCTTTGATGTACTTGAGAATGCAGAGAACTGCTGCATAATGAGGAGAACGAGGAGCAAATAGAAATTGGCTTACAATATGGACAACATAGGAGATATCAGGTCTAGTAACTGTCAAATAAACGAGACTCCCAATAGGCTGACGGTATAGAGTGGGATCATCTAAGGGTATACCATATATAGGAGTGAGCCTACAGTTAGGCTCGAGAGGAGTGGTACTAGTCTTGCTGTCTGTAAGTCCTGCCCGTGTAAGCAAATCTGAGGCATACTTGGCTTGAGAGAGATAATATCCGTCGAAACTAGAAGTGATCTCAAGGCAAAGAAAATAGTTAAGTTTGCCGAGATCTTTCATTTCAACATGTTGGCTAAGATGGGTTTTGAGATCCAAGATTCCAAATGTATCATCTCCTGTGATAATCATGTCATCCACATAGAGGAGAAGCAGAATAATGCCCCGATCAATTCTACGGATGAAAAGAGCTAAATTATACGAGCTGCCTGTGAACCCAAAGCGTTCAACAATAGTGTTGAACTTTACAAACCAAGCCTGAGGAGCTTGCTTGAGACCATATAAAGCTCGGCGGAGCTTGTAAACTTGATGAGGATGATGATGATAACCAGGAGGAGGTCGCATATAAACTTCTTCAATGAGGTCACCATTGAGGAAGGCATTTTTGACATCCATTTGGAATAAGTCCCAATGGCGAACTACAACAACTGTAATAAGAATGCGAACAGAGGTGAGACGAGCAACGGGGGCAAATGTTTCCTCATAATCAATCCCATACTCCTGGGTAAAGCCCTTGGCTACTAGGCGGGCTTTGTAGCGATCAATGGATCCATCTGAGTGAGTTTTGATCTTGTAAAGCCACTTGCATCCCATAGCATTCTTGCCACTTGGCAAGTCCTCCAAATCCCATGTGTGATTTTTTTCAAGTGCCCGCAATTCATCATCTATTGTTTTCTGCCAAAGAGGATTAGAATTGGCCTCATGGTAAGATTGAGGCTCATGGTGAGAGAGAATTGTAGAAAAACAATGGTAATCCTGAAGATGAATTGGAGGAGTTTTTACTCGGTCGCTACATCTAGGAAGAGGGTCAGGGTCTGATGCAAACCCATCAGATGGAGCAGGCAATTCAGTAGAGATTGTGGTGGACAAATCAGATGAAGAGTCTGTAGATGTGGATGTGGGTAGAGGGGAAGCAAAGATGTTGATTCAGAGTGAGAACTTGTATACAAATCAGATGAAGAGTCTGTAGATGTGGATGTGGGTAGAGGGGCAGGCAAAGATGTTGATTCAGAGTGAGAACTTGTAGCAGGGGTGTCAGGAAATAGATCTACTGAGGGGTCAGTGAAGTAGAAAGGAGTACTGACAGGAGATAGATGAAATTAGGACATGGATGAGAACATTTTGTGTTCCCAAAAGACAACACGACGAGACACACGAAGACGTTTGGAGTGAGGGTCCCAACATCGATAGCCTTTGTGTTCAATACCATACCCTAAGAAACAACATAAGCGAGCTCGAGATTCTAGTTTTGTGCGCTCATGTGGCTGTAAAAAGACAAAATAGGCAGAACCAAAGACTTTAAGGGTAGTATAGTCAGGAGGATGGTTATATAGACGCTCATACGGTGACTGGTTTTCAGTAGTGGGAGAAGGGACACAGTTCATGGTGTAAATGGCAGTGAGGGCAGCCTCTCCCCAAAATTGTTCAGGACATGAAGCAGATGTGAGAAGAGCTCGAACAGTATTAAGAATATATCGGTGTTTACGCTCGGCTCTCCCATTTTGTTGGGAGGTTCCTGGACAAGAACGATGAGGAAGAGTACCATGTTGGCGAAGAAAATTTAGACCACCTTTTTCTTTGTACTCTTGGGCATTATCAGCTCAAAACACTTTGATATTGCAAGAAAATTGAGTTTTGATCATGTTAGCAAAATCAAAGTAAATCTGGGGCAATTCAGATCGATTTTTCATTAGATATAACCAAGTGTATCTTGAAAAATCATCGACAAAGATTACATAGTATCTGGATCCTCCCATTGTGACAGTTGGAGAGGGACCCCAAACATCAGAGTGAATAAGATCAAAAGGTGCAGAGGAAACAGAATCACTGTTATTATATGGTAAAGCGGGTTGTTTGGCAAGTTGACAAGGTAAACAATCAACATTTTTGACTTTAATTGAACCTAACTGACCACTTGACGCTAAGGATTTTAACCGACTTAGCGAAACATGACCTAAATGAGAGTGCTAGAGGTAAAAAGGTGAGGCGGACGACACTGAAGCTGCAGTTTGAGTTGGTGAAATGAAGTGAGATGGAATATGGAGATTTCTAAGTTCAAATAATCGTCCTATTTTATGACCTGTCCCAAGAGTATGGCCCATTTTTGGATCTTGTACTAGACATCAGAATTAGAGAAAGAGACAGTAAGCCCGAGTTCACACAATTGGCCAACAGATATGAGATTGAAAGTGAGTTTAGGAATGAGATAAGTGTCGGGGAGAGATGTGTGAGTGGTGGAGACTTGCCCTATGTGACTGACGTTCATACGAGAACCATCAGCTGTGTGTATGGATGGTGCATTGAGAGTAGAATGTTTGGTACAGAATGTAGTAGGATCAGAGGTCATATGGTTACAGCAACCAGAGTCAAAGAACCAAGAAGATGTACCTGGGGCAACAGATAGAGCAGTAGGAGACGTGCTACTAGAATGATCAAGAACTCATTTGATGATGTCCGCAAGATGGGAAACGGAGATGGATGAAGGGGTAGACGACTTAGAAGATGATGACCCCTTGGTAGAAATAGCAGTGGATGATGATGAACAATCTCGGGACCGATTATCCTGTGAATATCTAGTAGGATTCTTGTTACAATCATTAAGATAGTGCCCTGGTCCATGCTTGTGACAGAAAGTACACACTCTGACAGGACAATGTAATAGAATATGTCCTGGTTGATGACAGTATTTACAGTAGGGATCTGTGAGAGGCTCCATGATGTGTAACAATAGCCTGAGAGTGGTAGAATTGATCTGCGTGGCAGTGGCCGGGTAGTGATCTGACGGAGGGAGCCTGGATGAGGAAGTGGCAGTCAGGCAATAGAGGCAGCCGGGTGGTGGTGACTGGGCGATAGAGGTGGTGATCGAGCGGCGAAGGCGGTGATAGCAGCAGAGCCCAAGTTGAGGCGGCAAGGTGACTGGGAGGAGGATGTCAGACAGGATAGATGTGGATGGTGGTAACCGGGCAGCAAAGGTGACCGGGCTGAGGCGACACGATTACGAACTTGAGGCAACTACAAGAAGGATTTCTGATGTGGAGGATCCACTATTGTGGCAACCACAGAGCATACTTTCCTTTTGAGAGGTCACCGGGAAGAGGAAGAGGCCACCAGGAGCTTATAGCTCTGATACCATGTTAGAATATATAAGAGAGAGAGGGAGAGAATGAGACAATACAAGATTAAGTATTGTATTGAATGGTGTGATGAAACCTTACAATGAGTAGCCTTTATATAGGTCAAGAGAGAATCCTAAAAGGGAAAGAAAAGTACCTAGACTAGTAGTACAACTAGTAGTACAACTGGTAGTACAATGTATCTAGACAGTAAGTATAGTAAGATACAATAGGTACAAGAATGTAGACAATGTATTCTAACATTATTCTAACAGTAACAAATTACAAATTGCCACTTACATAATTATCGTGTGAATGCTCACTACCCCAACGACCGGTTTTTGGGTTATAATGTGTTTTGTGATACAGGTCTATGGGGATCACATCTGTCACCGTCACTGTACCCGACTCTTGGGTTTGTGACTACTGCTCCTTTGCCTATGTATTGAACATATGGTGTTATTATAATAGTCAAATATTTAGAAGAATGATGTTAACTTCATATATATATTGAACTCTGCAACAATTACCATATTGTAATGATGTTCAGCAAATGACATAGATCCACCAGTGTGATGTGCCTTCTGTATCGATCGACACATAGCATTTTGCTTGCTAACGATCTATAGTTATAAATTGTAAACAAGTTAGTTCACATGGCCTTAGCAGTACTATTAAATAAGAACGAATTCAAATTATAGTATATCACCTGGAACTGTTCACTCGAATACCGTTCACAGCAAACATTCCAATCATCTAGTGACACGCCTGGTGGGGGGTTATCGATGGGATCCTCGCTCTTTAAGAAATGCTTGTGGAGCTCGTGCATGTACGCCTTTAAACGTTTGCTCAAATAATTATTGATGGCTTCCAAGGTATAGGGATCATCAAGGTTAATATCAAATGATTGCTACACAGACATTAACAAGAAACATATTAGTCACTTCAATGGAAACAAATAGAATCAATGCTAACTAAGTGAAACATATAACACTATTACCTTGATTCGTACGTACCATTGCAGTTTCATCGAGCTTGTGATATCCTTCCAACCGATAACAGTCGCTGTAGCATGCATCCAAGCAATAATTCCCAATTCAGCCTTGAAGAGACCACTATTCTTTCCTATTGGTAGCCACAGGTCCTTTTGGATCACAATAGGGAGCGGATGCCCACCATTCTCTGCTAATTTCTTTAGTAACTTCATATTCTTGTTCATCCCTCGACCCCGTCGGATCCCTATTGATGTTGTTGAAAGATGTTTCAATAACAATTTGATGTAGTAAAACAAAAGTTGTATTTTTTTTTTCCCAAAATGCAATAATAAGATCTTACCAACACTGCTCGAGGGAGTCGGTATAGTGTCGAGAGTCGGTGTGGAAGAATCGGCTCAAATTGGGGCCCAGCATACAGCCGTGTGTGGCGTCGTCCAGGAGCCATATCTACAAAATGAACACATGCAATAGCAACAATAGCAACATATATATAAAACAATATCTGGCAATTGATTGATGTGAATTAATAAAACATACAAATTCCCAAAAGACTAAAATACCACTAATGTCTTAATAACATAAAAGTAAATTATCAATCATCTAAATCAGTATATTCATCAGTTAGGATTAATTCATCAACATCATCACAATACTCCATTAATGTTTCATCTTTAGCGTCACTTTCATCATCATTAATGAAATCTGGATCTAATTGCACTTGAGGGACGATAGCACTAACATCAACATGATCTGGTTCTGCACCTGACCTATTCAAAGCCAATGTTACATCTTCTTGGCCACCAGGCAAAATAACACCGTGATTAACTAATTGATATTCTTCTCGATGTGCATTACATCTAAATTGTGCCGCAACATATGCGTCTTCCAATACGGTAATTCGAAGAAAATATTATGCTTTGTCCAATTCAACTCTACCGGAGTACGCTTCCTCTTCTTAGTACCCGTTACCTTTCCAAACTTTCCAGGTTTGATGTGTTCTAGTTGTTTCAAAACATCATCACCAGACAATAACTTAGGGGTGATTCTGTGTTCGGGCTTGCCATCAAACAAATCCTTTTGGCGAACTCGCCACCTGTGGTTTCGTGGTAGGAAAAGACGATGGCCCATGTAGCATCTCTTCCTTCCATGGTACAATGATTGCGAAGATGTATTCTTGTTGCAAACTGGACATGCCATGAACCCATGAGTGTTCCAGCCAGACAAGTTTCCATAGGATGGGAAATCATTTATCATCCACAATAACGATGCATGCATTCGGAACGTCTCCTTCCTAAATACATCATATGTCTCTACACCAATTTCCCATAGTTCCTTCAACTCATCTCTCAAAGGCCGCAAGTAAATGTCGATGTCATTTTCGGGTGATTTTGAGCCTGGAATAAGAAGTGACATGAAAATGAACGGTTGTTTCATGCATCTCCAAGGTGGCAAATTATACGACACAACCATGACCGGCCACATGCTATATGCACTACTCATGTCACCAAATGGATTAAACCCATCACTGGCAAGGCCAAGGCGTACATTGCATGGCTCATTGGCAAACCATTCATGATTCTTATCGAATTCAGTCCAAGCTTGAGCGTTAGCCGGATGCCTATACACACCTTCCTCTTTTGGACGCTTCTCTTCATGCCATCTCATATCGGACGCTATTTTCCATAACTCATATAGCCTTTGCAGTCTCGGTGCCACCGAAAAATATCTCAATACCTTGTGTGGAATTTTCTTACCCTTTCCTTCAACAAATTATACCTCGGCTCATTACAAACCAAACAGTTCTCCTCTTTCTCCGTCTCCTTCCAGAAAAGCATGCAATCATTCTTGCATACATGGATTGGTATATAGCCGAGACCTATATCCCGAATATACTTCCTCGCCTCGTAATGAGAGTTTGAAAGGGTCTCCCCTTTGGGGAGTACTCTTTTAATCAACACAAGATTCGTGTCAAACTTGTTTGTCCAAAGGTTGATGGTCTTAAGATGAAGCAATTGCACTAGAAAGTTTAACTTCGAGAACGTCTTACAACCTAGATAAAGCTCCAGATTTGCATCCTTGAAAAGGAGTCCAAGGGAACCCGATTCTTTGGGATCACTACTACTTGAGGCATCCCCTTGAGGCATGACATGACCCATCCAAGTCAGCCAACATTTCTTGCAAACCTTCATTACCATCACCACAGGGTTCATCGTTGTCCACATTCTCACTCAATACTTCATAAGCCTCCCCATGATTGACCCATGTAGTATAATTGACATCCATCCCACATTCGAGCAAATGCGCTTTCATTATATCTATGTGCCAAAATGTCCTATTGTTGCACATCACACACGGACATAATATCCTACTACCACTGTCTGCAGACGGCCGTGCATACTCAATGAAATCATCAATCCCTTTCTAATACTCGGGTAAATATCTAGTTTTAATCTTCATCCATTGCTTATCCATATCTGCTACCTATCACAAGTTAAACAAAATCTTTAAAATGAATCAACCTACCTAAGTAGATACAAGCTCATTTGTAGGACAATAGTTGCAAGAAACACCTTGAAAAAAAAAAACTAAGTCCTATATAGAATCGAATATTGAGACCACAATCAACAAAAAACTAAAGTAATTAACAGTCCTTAGCTCTAAAACCCAGTTAAGAAACAACTATCCAATGGAAGAGAGCTGAATTCTACGTGTTAGAAATAATTCTAAACAATCTAAATAGATTGTTTGGGGACTGTTAACTAGTAGTCATGCTTGTTTGCCCAGATACAAAGTACATTTGAGTTAAGCAATCCCCAAATCTAGCCTACCTCAACATTACCCAAAGAAAGACATAAAACAGCAACTCCCCAAACAAATATATTGCTACCATATGATTTAAAGTTCAGAAATAAAATAAGTAAATAACAAAAAAAATTAAATATGAAAGTCTGTAATTTACAATAAATTTCACATGTTCGACAGGAAATAGAAGTAAACCCACTTTTTTTTCTTGCAGGTACTTTTTGACATCGTTTAATATATTTACACTCCAAGAGAGAGATTCAAATGACTAGAGGTAAATTAAATGGAAGTTTTTTTTTTGTGGAAATTGTAGTTTGAAAAGTATGGTGTGCCTCTATGAGCATTGATTGTCATGGGTATGGATTCCATGAGTCTAGCACCATAAGGAACCCTGCATTCCATTCAAAGACAAACTTGCATTTTCAAATAATACTAGTATAATTAGGAACTAAAAAAAATATAGTGATCATAAATTAATTCATTCCCCATCTATCAAAATCTCAAGCATGGCCAACAAACATAAAAGGAGGTTCCAAGCGTACTCAAGCAAATGTTCATATCATTGAATTTAAACTATGTTTATAAACCCTAAATTTAGTCAATGATCAAAGAGAAAGGAAATAGAAAGGATTAGGAACCCCACCTAAGTGGATTTGTGGAAATCATACTACCCAAATACCACTTTAAACAAGCTTTGAAGCACAAACAAAATTTGGGAAGCTAATATCAACAAAAAAATGTAATCTATAGGAAGAGAAATGATGACTCACAACATTCAAAATGTAATCTATTTCTGAACTTTTTTTTTTCCTTTCCTATTTTCGTCATCCACAGGGAAAGGCTTTCCTCTATGTTTTCCTTTATTTTCCCTCACTAATCAAAGAATCAAACAAAGCCTTAAAGTAAATTTGTAGAATACACAATAATAACAAAATTTTAGGAAATATAATAATAGGTTCAAGTTCAAAACAAGTCTCAATTTTACTATTATTATGAAAACCATTATGTTTAAAGTTGGGTGTCAAAAGTGTGTCCAAAAATGTGTCTATGTAGCACTACTCTTATTGAACAAAGCCGAAGGGAAAATGAAATAAAAGAAAAAGACAATCATTTTTCTCAATATAAAATTAATTTCTCATTTAGGTGTGTCCAATGTTTGCAGAAATTAAATTATCATGATTCCAAAGGACATAGTGAGACACAATACATTATGCTTTATGAAAGTTTGTGTTATAGAATTTAAGAAGTTTTTGTAAAAGTAAAAATTGTATTGGAATTTTTATTTTATTTCATTTTATGGGCAATGCATCTTTTTCTTAGTAGATAAAATTTATTAATTATTATCCATTACCTATTGTGTAAAATACCATTTGGCACCTTTTGTTAGGTAAGGCAAAAATATTAAATTATGTTTGCAACTTTCGTTTATGCAAATTAGGACAAAACCAATCAGAACTTTTCTATTCACATCAAATTGAAATGTCAAGTTCAGCAACAAAAAAAAATTTAAATCCAAACTGAGGAGAATCAACCACCCCAACCCTTCACCATTTCATATACACGGCTAAATAAAGCCCAAAATCCACCTAAACATTTTAACAAACACCTATTGGGCATACCTCTCAAATACAAGTTTCAATATGTGGATCAATAGCATATTCGAAAACATATACAAAGAAATGCTTTCCTTTTTGTTATATGAACAGTAATTGGTTGATTTTACTAGGAGCAAGAAAATATTGGTGAGCAAAAGGCAACACACTCCAAAATAATGGTTGATATTTGATACTGATCTCAGAAGTGTTGCTTCTCCTTCGTCCATTCCCTGGAGTATTGATATTTGATGCCAAAACTGTCATTGATTTTCTTTTATTTTCCTCCAAACAATGACCCATCTCTAGGATACTCCCAAAACTCTCATTGATTTTCAATTTCCCCAAATTTCTGTGACCCCTAACACACTCACATAGAGAGAGACAGAGAGAGAGACAGAGTGTGTGTGTGTGTGTGTGTGAGAGAGAGAGAGAGAGAGGGGGGAAGAGGAACACTAACTGTCAGCGGTAGCGGGTCGATTTCTTCACTCTCTTCTTTTTCTTCTCAGTAACATAGTATACACATTACACACTAATACAGTATTTGAGAGGTAAATAAAAAAGAGGGAAATGAAAACCCATAAGTTATCATTTATTTGCCATGCACCCTAAACGTGGCAGATACAAATAAAATTATTTTCCACACACGTGGTGCGTGGCAGATAATGTTACAACTTTTTGTTACACACTTGTGCGTGGTAAATTCAAATAAAATTATTTGCCACTTATTTTCCACGCAGACCGAGTGTGGTAAATTCAGATAAATTATTTACTACGCGCTTTGTGCGTTGTAAATAATAAGCCTTGACTTTTTTTGCTAAATATTTGCCACGTTTATAATTGCGTCGCCAATATGTTAGTGCGTCGCAGATAAGTAGTATTTCCCACTCATTCCGCGCGTGGCAAATAATAAGCGTCACTGAAAAGCAGATTTGTTGTAGTGAGGTTTGCTTCTTCTTGGAGTCAGCCTCACTCTTTTGACCATAACCCAAAATCTACAAGATGTTTTTGAATGAGACTAAAAACATCTTAAACTAGACTCCCATACCTTTCCAATAGTTTATCACTAGCCTAAAAAGGATAACCGAGGTGAGAGAACGAAGTTTGGGAAGAATAGAGAGAAAACAAAACATTCTAGGCTGAGTGCCAATGGCACTCAAGTGACTGTCGTGTGGAACTCTTGACTGCCGTGTTGCACTCAAGAGTTCTATGTGGCACTCAACCAAGTGCCACTATGGCTCTCAGATGTCCCAGATTCGTTCTGGACCTCCCCCCCCCCTCCCCTCCCCTCCCCAAATCCGCATGAAAACACCTAAAATGCCCAAAAGTGTGATTCTTTTGTCCCACATTGCTTAACTACAAGCTTTTTCACCCAAAACTCAAAATAAAAGGGGTTCCTCCCCTCCCCATTAAAATACACTTGAAAATCCTAAGGATTAGAGAGCCAAATAAATGAAAATGCAGGTTATTACAATAGACTATGAATATCTAAACTATGAAGACGAAGCCTCAGCATCAGCTCGCGCCACGATCGCGCGCGCGAGGATCGCACGAGCGGCCCGCGCGAGCGACCCCTCGCGCGAGCGAGCCGCGCGCGCGAGCCACGTGGATTCAGGCAGATAGAAAAGTTTTATTAAATAAAATGAAAATAGGCAGATCGCGCGAACGAGGGTCGCGCGAGAGACCTTTCACGCAAGCGACCCGCGCGCGCGAGGCATGCGTCTCCAGGCAGACAGAAAAGTTTTATATAATAAAATAAAATTTAGGCAGGTCGCACGAGCGAGGGTCGCGCGAGAGACAAATAGCGCGAGCGACCCGCGCGCGCGAGGTGTCTGATTTCAGGCAGAAAGAAAAGGTTTTTATAATAAAATAAAAATTAGGCAGGTCACGCGAGCGGCCCTTGCGAGCGACATATCGCGCGAGCGACCCGCGCGCGCGATTTCTGGCAGATTCTGGTTTTGCTTGTTTTGTGTTTAAGGACTGTTTGGTTCAACTTTTAAGGACTGTTAAGGCCCTGTTTGGGGAAATTTATTAAAACAGAATCGTAACTGGTTGTGTTTGAACGAGTAGAACGATGTATTAAGACTTATAAAACTCCGTACGTACGTTGTGTCTTGAATTCAGTATTTTGCTTTATGTTTAAGTTCATGTCATTCATGTGGGGTCAGTGGTACATGCATGTGGGTGTTAGTCAGTGTGGAAAAGAGTAATGGTCAGTGTGGAAAGAGTATGAGATCGAGATTGAGATTGAGATTGTGGTTGTGGTTGTGGTTGTGATTGTGGTTGTGGATGTGGATGAGGTTACGGCGAGAGTATCTTTGAAATGCGACGGTGGCAAATAAAGACACTCCCTGACGCCCATGGTAGCGTTAAAGTGTGTAACGCCAAACTTGGACACTCCCTGGCACCCATGGCAGTGCTAAAGTGTGGCCTACGGATACTCCCTAATACCCGAGTCTGGATACTGCGTGAGGTTGCTCTGGTATTTGCATGGCGGATTAGGTATTCAAAGTGTGAGGCAATGGACACTCCCTGGTACCCCAGACCAAAGTGTGAGGAAAACTGGACACTCCCTGGCGCCCCGTTGCTAAAGTGTGGCTATCTTAGTGTTTCAAAGATACTGGAGTGAGATAGTGGGTTGTTGTGTCTGTCGAGAGAAAAGAGTCGGCAAGATGAGTGTGGTGCATTGTCTCATACACGAACATATGCTTTTATGAATGAACGACTTTTAAGATATCCCTCGTTGTTTTATAAAATGAATTCTTTCTGTGGATAAATGATTGATTTTACAAAATTGAAAATGGAGAAAGGTAAATGAGTATGTTTTACATTCGAAGTCATGTTTTTAATACTCACCAGCTTCTTGAAGCTGACGACGTTGATGCGTCTTGGACATTCGTGTTCAGGCTTTTCAGGTTATAACCAGGAGGAACATTATGACTATGCTAATTGAGAACGGCTGCTTTTGGAAGAGAAACAGTTATCATCATTACATATTCAAGTTATATGTTTTAAGGTTTAAACTGTTTATTTATAAGGAGGACTGTAATAGACATTAGGTTATTATTTTGTTTCAAGGCGGTCTGTGCCTTAGTTGACCCCGTATCATAAGATGTAATAAGTTAGAAAAATTTTATAAGCCTTGATTGCTCTGCTCTGATTATTGTTTATTGTTGTTCGACGTTTGGGACGGAATCGATCCTTCAAACTGTCGCGACCTACGGGTCCATAAAGGAAATTAAACGCTTTCCTTATTTATGCTACGTCGGGGCGTGACAGGATTTAGTGGTATCAGAGCCAGGTTATTATTTATCTCAAGATAGTTTAGCGAGGTTAGGGTTTACCAGTTTAGACCCGATTCCACGATCTGTTAGCTTAAGCTTTGCACACCCGATGATACGACAGGGAGGATAGACTCAGAACCCAAACGCCTAAGATTATCTCTTTCCTGACTTAAGTAGTACCTATTTATCAGGTATGGATCCAGCTCATCCACTATATGTACCAGACAGATTTGGAGGACACTTTGTGACACCTGGGGCAGTGATCCCAGCCTTTCTTGACTTGTATCATGCGGCCGTTGAGCAGTTGGCCACAGCAACCGTAGTATCTGATTTATAGCACCAGGTTCATGTGGTAGGCTTAGTCGACCTGACTCGTATCCGCCTAGAGCTTCGTTACTTTGTAGAGGCTCAGCGCTTGGTTTTGGTTGAGATTTTGAGGTTGGTCGATAGCGATGCTTTCTATCTTCCCCTCGAGATCCAGATTGTGCATGCCCATCTGGCTCAGCTAGAGATGCCCCCACCAGTAGTTCCCATCGCCGAGGACAATGCGGAGGCCGTTCATGTGGTCCCAGTAGGTGGAGAGATTATAGAGGATGGCATAGGTCTAGATGATCTCGCCGCTGACCTAGAGGCTGAGCTAGCATTTGAGCTAGCCTTACCTGAGGAGATGGTAGTTGAGGCAGATGCCCCTGTGCCTACTTCATCTTCGACCTCTCCAGGCTATGATGGGGTGGGCCCCTTTCAGGCTCAGCAATTTTGCCCCGTCGATTCGCTCGATCTCCTGATAGCTGCTTATAGAGACGATTGACGTTTTAGATATGGCCTTGTGCATATTAACTACTTTTGACTATTCGCTCTATCTCTTTTTGCAAGCTGTAATTACATGCATTAGAGTGTAGGGCAATGACCCATTTTTGTAACATTAACTCTTGCATGCGTCCTAACCCATACAGGTAGGGTAGGCATTGATCTGACCATACATGCTTTTTGTATCAACTTGACAAGAAGCTATATATATAATATACTCTTTTGGATATTGTCGTCATTTGAGTTGCTTCATAGTACTATTGCATGCATGTTTCTCATTCTACTATCACTATCATGCATAGAATGGCTGGAAGACTAAGGAGGAACAGGAATTTGATCGAGGGAGTGCCTGAGGCTGCCGATCCTACGGGAATATTTGAAGCTTTCATCATGTGTCTCAAAAGGGTTAGTAATCAGAATGAAAACCGACGAGACTGTCAAACTGGAGACAAATTGCTGGAGAGATTCCGTGCACTAAGGCCCGAGCAGTTTGCGGGTACCGTGGAACCATGGAAAGCCGAACAATGGTTAAGACAAATGGACCGTATGTTCGAGGTTGTCCAGTGCAATGAGATGGACAAGAGGAGGTTGGCTACGTTTCAATTGACCGATGCTGCCGCAGATTGGTGGGATTCGGTTATAGCTACTATCGGGAATGGAGCTGCAATGGGGATGACGTGGACTGCGTTCAAGGGGAGATTTCTGGAAAAGTACTTCCCGGCTACGGAGAGGCACAGAAGAGAGAAAGAATTCATGGATCTGACGCAAGGAACCAAGTCAGTGCAAGAGTACACCACACAGTTCGAGAGACTGTCTCGGTTCGCTCCACACCTGGTTGATACTGAGGAGAAGAAGATCCGTAAGTATAACCAAGGGCTAACACTATAGATTCGTCGCCTGACTCTCGGCCACCTAGATAAATCGTTTGAAGGACTTGTTGGTTTGGCTACCGATCTGGAAGAGGATGCTCGAGTAAACCATAAGTAATTTGATTTTCGACCGTCTCAGAGGGGTAATTTTGGGAATAGACCACCAATGAATCGTACCCAAGGGCAGAAGAGGAATTTCGACGGAAGCAAGAAGATCCAAGCTATTACCTATCCAACTCAACCCCGAGTAGGAGAAGGGAGTAGTAGTGGAAAGTGCTTCAACTGTGGCAACCCTGGTCATCTGGCTCAAGATTACAAGGCACCAAGGCGTGCTGCTCAGCAAGGGATAGTCTGCTTCAACTGTGGTGAACCAGGTCACATCAGCAGGTTCTGCACTACTCCTAAGCAGGTGACTTATGGTCAACAGGGTCAGACTCGTTTGAATGTTGTTATCCCTGACGCAGTAGGATATGATGGAACGGTGTACGAAGAAGGAGATTATGGAGAAGCTCAACTTGATCAGCAAGCAGTGGAAGGTACATTGACTCTATTTAACTCTCATATTAAAGTGTTATTTGATCAGCAACTGTGCTGCTCTTTCATTCATATCTGTTAATACTATTCGGATATTGGGTATCTTACCTCATCGTTTAGAGAAAGCTTTGAAGGCTACATCACCATTAGGAGCTGCTGTCAGATTAGGACATGTGTGCAAGGACTGTCCTCTACGAATAGGAGACCGTGAGATCCCATCTAGATTGATCGTCCTATCGATGAAGGAGTTCGACATAATCCTAGGAATGGATTGGCTCTCTCAGAATCAAGTGAAATTGGATTGTGCGAGGAAGAGAATTACATTCTCTGACAGCAAGAATCAACCCTTTGATTTTCAATGTAACCCTTCGGGAGATATGTTCCTCACAAGATGTTTGGCTAACATCGAAGTCGTCAGTACAGAAGCGACAGTGTCGTCTATACCTATAGTCAAGGACTTCGAAGAAGTATTTCAAGACATTTCTGGTTTATCGCCCGAGAGAAGTATAGAGTTCTGTATTGAGCTTATACCGGGTACCGTACCAATTACCAAGGTTCCCTACAGAATGGTCCCCCACCGAACTATTGGAATTGAAGGAACAAGTTCAAGAGCTCGAGAACCTAGGTTTTGTACGTCCAAGTACATCGCCTTGGGGAGCACCTGTGTTATTCGTGAAGAAAAAGGACGGAACGCTACGGTTATGTATCGACGATAGAGAATTGAACCGAGTGACTATCAAGAACAAGTATCCCTTGCCTCGGATTGACGATTTGTTTGATCAAATACAAGGAGCTACGACATTTTCCAAGATAGACCTTAGGTCGGGATATCATCAGTTGAGGGTACGGAAGGAAGACATACCTAAGACTGCTTTCAGAACCCGATATGGTCATTATGAATTTCTGGTGATGCCGTTTGGAATGACGAATACCCCGGCAGTGTTTATGGATCTGATGAACAGAGTGTTCAAGCCTTATTTGGATCAGTTTGTCATCATCTTTATAGATGATATTTTGATCTATTCTAAGTCAGGAGAAGAACACAAGAAACATCTACGGATTGCGATGCAGACGCTTAAGGACCACCAGTTGTATGCCAAATTCAGTAAGTGTGAGTTCTGGTTGCAAGAAGTGAAATTTTTGGGACACAAGGTGTCATCTCAAGGAATTTCTGTGGATTCGTCCAAGACCGATGCTGTGTCCAACTGGGTTAGGCCAAGCAACCCTACAGAAGTTCGGAGTTTTCTTGGACTCGCAGGCTATTACAGAAGATTTGTTGAGGGATTCTCAAAGATAGCAACACCTTTAACTGGGTTGACGAAGAAGAATTTGAAGTTTGAGTGGACAGAGAAGCATGAGCGAGCCTTTCTAGAGTTGAAAGAGAGACTCACTACCGCACCAGTACTGGCTATACCCAAGCCTGATGAGAAGTTCACTATCTTCAGTGACGCATCATATCAAGGACTAGGGTGTGTACTTATGCAAGATGGCAGAGTTATCGCCTATGGATCCAGACAGCTAAAGCCGAACGAGTTAAACTATCCTATTCGTGATCTAGAGTTGGCAGCAGTAGTATTTGCACTCAAGATTTGGAGACATTATCTCTACGGTGAGAAGTTTGATTTGTTCTCCGATCACAAGAGTTTGAAATACTTGTTCACACAGAAAGAGTTGAACATGAGGCAGCGCAGATGGATGGAATTGATCAAAGATTACGACTTCACGTTAGAATACCACCCCGGTAAAGCTAATGTGGTCGCCGATGCTTTGAGTCGACAGACTCGTGAGACGATCGCCACCTTAATGATTAGAGAGTGGCGAGCGTTGGAGACCTTGGCGGAGTTCGATGTACAGAGTGCTGAAGAAGGAGAAGGACAATTGTTTGGATGTCTCATCCTACAGCCTGTTCTTATCGATCGCATTATTGGAGCTCAGAAAGAAGATGAGAAGTTTCAAGCCTGGTTCGTGAAGATGTCAGAAAAAGACCCGACGGAATGGAAGGTGGGAGTCGATGGAGGATATCGGTGCAGAGATAGATTATGTGTGCCAGATTATGGTGAGATAAGGAAGGATATTCTGGAAGAAGCACATAAGTCAAGGTATACAGTTCACCCGGGAGGAATGAAAATGTACAAAGATTTGAAGAGAAGTTTATGGTGGGAAGGTATGAAGAAGGACGTAGCCGAATTCGTATCCAAGTGTTTGACGTGTCAGCAAGTCAAAGCTGAACATCAGAGACCCTCGGGACTGTTGCAACCACTACCTATTCCTGGTTGGAAGTGGGAGCATATAACCATGGATTTTGTTGTAGGATTGCCTCGATCACAGCAGAATCATGACACTATTTGGGTAATTGTGGATCGATTGACAAAGTCTGCTCATTTCATTGCTTATAGTATGACATACCCGGTAGAGAAGATGAGCCGGATGTACATACAACAAGTTGTGCGACTTCATGGTGCACCTGTGTCAATTGTGTCAGACCGTGACGCATGTTTTACTTTTGGTTTTTGGGAAAGTCTGCAAGAAGCTGTGGGAACCTCGCTCAAGATGAGCACTGCTTTTCACCCTCAGACAGACGGACAGACTGAGCGTGTTAATCAGATCATGGAAGATATGCTTAGGGCTTGTGTGATCAATTTTGAGGAATCTTGGGAGACACACTTGCCGTTGGTGGAATTTTCCTATAACAACAGTTATAACACGAGTATCGGGATGGCTCCGTTCGAAGCATTGTACGGACAGCCATGTCGTTCTCCATTGTGTTGGGCAGAGGTGGGAGATACAGAATTGTTGGGACCAGATTTGGTTAGAGAGACCAACGAGAAGATTTCTTTGGTCAAGGAAAGGATGAGAACCGCTCAGAGCAGGTATAAAAGTTATGCCGATCAACGCCGGAAAGATTTGGAATTCAGGGTTGGAGATCACGTATTTCTTAAGGTTTCACCGACTCGGGGAGTAGTACGCTTTGGTCTAAAGAGAGGAAAGTTAGCCCCGCGTTTCATCGGACCGTTCGAGATTTTAAAACGTGTCGGGAAAGTGGCATATCGACTGGCGCTACCACCGAAGATGTCTGGGGTTCACAACGTGTTTCACATGAGTATGCTGAGAAAATACATACGCGACCCCTCGCACGTGGTTAGTTATGACGATATTGAGACGAGCCATAACGTTTCTTACAAGGAAAGACCTGTGAAGATTCTGGATCAGAGTATCAAGAAGTTGAGGAATAAGGACATTCCGTTGGTGAAGGTTCAGTGGAATCACCATGACGAGAATGAAGCCTCGTGGGAAGTGGAGACTGATATGAGGAAGAAGTACCCGGAGTTGTTTCAGGACTAGTTAGTCTTGATTTCGGGGGCGAAATCCTGTTTAAGGGAGGAAGGGTGTAATAACCTGCATTTTCATTCATTTTTCTTGTCATATTTACAATTAAATATACATTGTTTGCTTTTATTTTAATTTCAATTCTTATGTGTGAAATTTATTTTCCTGCTTGATTTCATGTTTGAAATTCTTATTGGGGTCAAAACTGCAATTTCTGTAAATATTAATAACACCTGTGTTAGATTTCAAAACTGTATTTCAAAACGGTGAAAATAGATTCTTTTAACTCAAACTGTATTTTTATAAAACTGGAAAATTGTTTCTTTCAATAAAATAAATTTTCTGTATTTTTGTGATGAACACCGTGTCACGAAAATACCAGTTTGTGCTTAAAACTGTCCGTGCCGCATTAAACTTCCACAGATTTTGGAAGTGATGTAAAGTTAGATTTGACATACACTTTATTTCCATTTATGGCAAACTAATCATTGGTTAAGGCATTGTTTGGGAATGCTTTGTGTGTATGTGTATATCTTATGCCATAAGCCAAATTCCCAAACATCCCCACATTGACCCCTATACACCTACTTGCCCCTTAAGCCTAACTTGGCTCTTCAAACATCTGAGAATGTGTACGAATGTATGTATCTGTGTATATTCTAATTATTAGTTCAATTAGAAATTTGAAACAAAACATTTTGTTGAGTATTGGAGAATAGACTTGGCCTCCAAGTTCAAATTTGTAGAGCTTATTTATACACCACACACTCACACACTGCACATTACCAAATTCAAAGAGAAAATTGAGAGTTTCAGTTAGGGAGAGGAAGACTTGCAGCTATAATTTTAGGAAGAAAGGAAGCTCAATCCTCCATAGCTTCAAGCTTGAAGTTTCAATTGGGTTGCTAAATTCTAATTTCTTTCTCAACTAAATCTCCAAAGCTTCAATCAGTGAGTATTATCAACTCACTTTGGATGTAATATATGCTTATTTATTGTTAGTATAGTTTATTTGATAATACACCATTGTTGATTGTACGTATGAACTTCAAAGCTAGAAATCAAGATTTTTCAATCTTAACCAAAATCCGTTTTCTTAGATAATTATGAAAGAATATGGTATATATAGACTATGTTTAAAGTATTAGAGTCTAATTTGATCACATGAGAAAGTATATTAGAAATTAAGTTTTGACAACTTTTAGTTTTTCATAAAATTCGTGAGCTACGGTTTGAATTATGTTAAATTGATCGTAGATTATTAATCCTCGTCAAAAACCGGAGAGATCCATATATTACTTGCCATATTTAATTCGGAATTGCAAAATGGGTCAAAATGGACCCTTAAAACTGAAACAGGGGAATTCTGGGGAAGAAGACGAAGCCTCAGCATCAGCTCGCGCCACGATCGCGCGCACGAGGATCGCGCAAGCGGCCCGCGCGAGCGAGCCGCGTGCGCGAGCCACGTGGATTCAGGCAAATAGAAAAGTTTTATTAAATAAAATGAAAATATGCAGGTCGCGCGAGCGAGGGTCGCACGAGAGACCTTTCGCGCGAGCGACCCGCGCGCGTGAGGCATGCGTCTCCAGGCAGACAGAAAAGTTTTATATAATAAAATGAAATTTAGGCAGGTCGCGCGAGAGACATATCGCGCGAGCGACCCGCGCGCGCGAGGTGTCTGATTTCAGGCAGAAAGAAAAGGTTTTTATAATAAAATGAAAATTAGGCAGGTCGCGCGAGCGGCCCGCACGAGCGACATATCGCGCGAGCGACCCGCGCGCGCGATTTCTGGCAGATTCTGGTTTTGCTTGTTTTGTGTTTAAGGACTGTTTGGTTAAACTTTTAAGGACTGTTAAGGCCCTGTTTGGGGAAATTTATTAAAACAGAATCGTAACTGGTTGTGTTTAAATGAGTAGAATGATGTATTAAGATTATAAAACTCCGTACGTACGTTGTGTCTTGAATTCAGTATTTTGCTTTATGTTTAAGTTCATGTCATTCATGTGGGGTCAGTGGTACATGCATGTGGGTGTTAGTCAGAGTAGAAAAGAGTAATGGTCAGTGTGGAAAGAGTATGAGATCGAGATTGAGATTTAGATTGTGGTTGTGGTTGTGGTTGTGGATGTGGATGAGGTTACGGCGAGAGCATCTTTGAAATGCGACGGTGGCAAATAAGGACACTCCCTGACGCCCATGGTAGCGTTAAAGTGTGTGACGCCGAACTTGGACACTCCCTGGCACCCATGGCAGTGCTAAAGTGTGGCCTACGGACACTCCCTAATACCCGAGTCTGGATACTGCCTGAGGTTGCTCCGGTATTTGCATGGCGGATTAGGTATTCAAAGTGTGAGGCAGTGGACACTCCCTGGTACCCCGGACCAAAGTGTGAGGCAAACTGGACACTCCCTGGCGCCCCGTTGCTAAAGTGTGGCTATCTTAGTGTTTCAAAGATACTGGAGTGAGATAGTGGGTTGTTGTGTCTGTCGAGAGAAAAGAGTCGGCAAGATGAGTGTGGTGCATTGTCTCATACACGAACATATGCTTTTATGAATGAACGACTTTTAAGATATCCCTCGTTGTTTTATAAAATGAATTCTTTCTGTGGACAAATGATTGATTTTACAAAATTGAAAATGGAGAAAGGTAAATGAGTATGTTTTACATTCGAAGTCATGTTTTTAATACTCACCAGCTTCTTGAAGCTGACGACGTTGATGCGTTCTGGACATTCGTGTTCAGGCTTTTCAGGTTATAACCAGGAGGAACATTATGACTATGCTAATTGAGAACGGCTGCTTTTGGAAGAGAAAATGTTATCATCATTGCATATTCAAGTTATATGTTTTAAGGTTAAACTGTTTATTTATAAGGAGGACTGTAATAGACATTAAGTTATTATTTTGTTTCAAGGCAGTCTGTGCCTTAGTTGACCCCGTATCATAAGATGTAATAAGTTAGAAAACTTTTGTAAGCCTTGATTGCTCTGCTCTGATTATTGTTTATTGTTGTTCGACGTTTGGGACGGAATCGATCCTTCAAACTGTCGCGACCTACGGGTCCATAAAGGAAATTAAACGCTTTCCTTATTTATGCTACGTCGGGGCATAACATCTATAGTTTAGATTTGTTTTATTGTTTTTTCATAGTAGTTCTTAATTTCTTAGTAGTTTAGATCTTATAGGCTTCTAAGTTAGCCTACTATCCCGTTCGTGGATAAGCTATCCCTAGCGGTCCCTATTCTAACCATAGAATAACCAACACTAGTGAGATTGGTAGCCAAGCCATGGCTATTCCAATCTCACTAGGGACCATGAAACCCTAATTGTTATATTCTAGCATTGCTTATTCCTAGTTTAACCTAGTATAGCTTATTCATGCTTATCCATGCATCCATGCATACACATACACGTTATCCACACATAGAGTAGGAGGATATTTTGATTAAGTGTTGCACATGCACACATGTACATAGTGATGTTGTCAGTATCAAGATATAAAAAGTATACTTTACTTTTCTAAAGATTTGTAGTAATGAAAGTAAAGATCGAACCCACAGAGATTGAATTACTAAAGCACTTTAATTTTAAAACCTAAATTTAGTTAATTAAGAAAAACGGATTTTGATTTTGATTTTATTAAACTAAGAACAGGAAAAATAAATCTAAATTATGGACGCAATTAAAAATTGTTTTTATAAATATGTTTAGGGAACCTAGGATTGCAAATCCACCATTAGCTTCATAATAAGGGTATTTATGAGTTCAATTAGCTTATTAAGTTGGACGATAGTAGGGAATTGTAGCTACAAGCTCAATTCCTCCATCCAGAAGATAACTATGGTTCAAGCACCAACATAATCCATCTTCGGTTAGCACGAATTATTCCACACTAAACTAGGGTTTTGGCATAATCCGTCTAACCTAGGCATGGACTATTCGGATACTTGATAGCACAATTCAATTAAGCACCATTACATGTAAATAATCTATACAAGCATAACAAATATAGATCATTGAGCACATCACATTCAAAATAGATCTAAGACAAGAATAGATTTTGAAAGTAATGACTTAATCAATAGAAGCACGATTTATTATAAAAAAAATCCTCAAAACATGCAATCATCATCCATATATAATAAAACTAAAATAAAAACACAAACTACTCCCTATTACTTGTCTAGGATTTCATTAAAACCTTAGATCTAGGTTTAGTTGGCCATAGAATCGCGGATCGGCAAGAGGTGGATGGAGGAGGCCATGGAAATCCTTGGTCTTCTTCTTCTTCTCCTTGCTCTCCTCTCTTCAATGGCTGTAGTTTTGTGTGTATATTGTTGTGTATATGGGTGTGTGTATATGTGTATAATATAGTCTCCCCTAAAAATTAAATAAAAACAAAGTATATATAGAGTTTGGAACAAGTTTTGGAAGCTTTCCTAACCTGAAACGCACTAAAACTGCTATATTTTACAGTCTGGACATAATTTGGCAGTTTCATTTGCACAGGAGTCTTCTGTATAGTGAAATACGCAACTTTGATTTTTACACATGTCGCGAGAGTGGGCCGCGCGTGCAATAGGCCTTTTTTAGCGTCTTTTCTTCAGCTTTTTCACCCCATTTAGCTTGAATTCATTGCTTTCTCCTAAAAACCTGACAAAAAATAGAAAATAAAGTAAAATTATACAAAAATAGGATATAAACTGCTAACAAATGTGAATTAAGGCGTATAGTAAGGATTCGTTCTCTCCCGATCACATAGTATTCATGTTTGGTTATTATGCTTGTACTATCCTATCCATGTCAATTAGGAAGCTAAATTGGAATGCTGTGCTATCCCGGGTAAGTCCTAATTCCTTCCTTATTTATTGATTTCCTAGATCACCTAGAAGCATGATTAGGTGGATAAAACTAGTTTATTTTCCTTACATGATTACTTGTGCTTAGATATCCTATTTTTATTGGGTTTGAGTGTGATTTTCACGTTTAAATTTTATTTCCTTTCGCATGATACCGCAAAACTTTCAAAGTGACCTATCTCCAAACTTTCATAGATACCGCAAATCTCGTTAATGGTCGCCAAATAAGTAAGGAGCCGCCGGCTTACCCAGTCATTCCGTGTAGCAAAAATTGAACAACCAAGAACATACAGCAGAAAGGCCCATAACAACTGCCGGTCATTCAGAGTGTATCCCCCTCTTCTGTAGGCCCGATAAAGCCAGCCACAAGGGAACCAGTGCATCTCTAGATTAGGAGGAAGAGCCCTAATCAGCATCTCTACAGCTTTAGGGTTAATCGCATAGAAGTAATCCAAGACTTGGCGCTTCCCGCTAACCCTCAAGTCGGTAATCATCAAGAAGTCAAAAGGTGTCATCGTCATCTCACCGAATGGAATATGGAAGGTATTAGTCATGTCCCACCACCTTTCAGCAAGAGTATAGAAATGGGTCAGGTCATTGGTACTCTTTGAAACTAGACGGACAAAGCTGCCAAAACCTGCATCACCAACCATCTGCTTGACGGTGGGCGACAGTTGGGTATACCACAGGAAAGCGTGGGCAAGACTACCATGGCCCTTCAATGTCACTTCCGACACCTGCACATATCAAAAACGGTAGCAACAAAGCACAAAATCACTATTCATAGCCTGAATTCCAAACTTCACAAAATCAACATTTGAGCACAAATCGAACTTCTAACGATCTCTAGGTGCACACTACGGCTCACAAAACTAGTACAATGCATGGGAATAGTCTTGAACTACCGAAAGCTTCACATAACTGACGAGCTAGAGCCGCGGCTAAAAGGTGACGTTGAGGGTCGGGCAAAACCAACTCCGGAGGTTGACTCTCGGCCTTTGCCCGTTCCATGGCCTTCTTGGACGGCCTCTTTGAGCTTGAAGCCATGGATCTGCAAAAAAATAAAAATGGGAGCTCAACTTTCATCTTGAGATTTTGAAAAAAAGTACAAACCCAATCAAAATTCTAATCATGGGGAAAGATTACTCACCTGAGCGTGCACAAGCTGCGTTTTGACGGATTTTGGCTCCAAAAACACTCAAAAATGGCCAAAAATGAGCTCAAAATGCTAAAAAAAACTCGATATATACATCTATGGAGTCCGGCCACCCAGTGTCACCATGGCACTACCCCCTGTGGGCCCCGCTTCACTCTGTTTCAGCCCGTTTAGGCCCATTCTGGCCCGTTTTAGCCTGTTTGTGGTCCCGATTAGCCCCGGTGGCCCATTTTAGTCAAGATTTTTGAGGTTTTATCCCCAACAGATCCCATTTATCCCTAGCAGATTTAGTTAATCCCCCGAGGATAGAAACAGAAAGATATCAGCTCCCGAAGGCCCGAATCATTTTTTTCGGACTGGCCATTGCAAAGATCTGATCAACCGTGAGAAATTCAGAGATGGGTCCTGGTTCCCGATCAAGAAATAGCTAAGAGAGATTCCTTAAGAACCCTACACCATCCCCCGGGGATAGAAATAGAAAGATATTAGCTCCCGAAGGCCCGAATCAATTTTTCAGACTGACCATCACAAAATCTGATCAATCGTGAGAGATTTAGAGATGGCTCCTGGTTCCCGATCAAGAAACAGTTAAGAGAGATTCCCCGAGAGTCCTACGCCATCCCCCGAGGATAGAAACGGAAGGATACTAGTTCCCACTATCCCCAGCAGAAAGTAGCAAAAGCAGAATCGACTCCCAAAGATCGATCATCAGGAATAACCAGAACATCGCCCATATCCAAATTTTGAAGACGAGCATCGTCCTTCCACAACTCTGTGTCTTCTGATTATCATAAGCTTTCTCATTTGTCCATTATCATAGCTTTTGCACTTATCAGTTATCACAAGATCCCTCGGTCACCTTTAGTTGTCATCCTCTAAAACCCTACGTCTGATCCATTTCGCTTATAAAGCACGTTTCTCGGAATTTAAGAAGTTTTCCCCGAGACCCAGAGTCATCCAAACCATTGTGTCTTTATCTAAGTCAGCCACTACATCACAGTCAGAGACACTAGCACGGCATAAGTCCACTCGGAGTGGCACACACCCCACAGCACCAGCTCATACTAAGATCAGAACACTAAACATGATAGGACTCAGGACGCAATTCATATCACATCCTTGCATTATATATCATTTTTATATCATAGCATCCGCCTGATTATTGTGTATGTGCATATGTGATTTGATTCTTTGTGCCCCGAACTACGTCCTGGTCTGATTCTCCTTGGGATACATACGCAGCTCACGAAGAGCACGACCAGCCCTAGCCCCAGCGTCATGTTTCTATCATTACATCTTTGTAATGCTTTTATCCTAAATCTATAGCCTCCAAAAAGACCTATCTCTTCAAAGCATTGGCACTCGTTTTCGACATGCGTTGCCTCGCAAGTTCATACCAAAGAGGGGCAAACTGTAAACACCCCATTTTGTCGGTTATCAAATTTAGGAGACCCATAGCTTGGTGGTTCACAATGATCGAAAAAAACTCAAAAAGGACTCCTGGAAGTTAGTTCTATCTCTTAAAATGCTCAGAATGGCCAAAATACCCCTGAAAGCCCGAACGCTCCCAGATTCGGACCAAATGTTCTGGAAACGCACTATGTCATAAGAAAAGAAATAAAATGAGTTCTAAAGCAAGACCAGATGAAATCGTCGGCTTCCAGAGACCCCCGGAAGTCCCGAAAGTCCCCGTTGACCGGTTTGACCAAGGTTTGACCGAAATCGTCCAAATTCGTCGAAAAATTATGGAATCATTCTAGATCATGTGGAAAATACTAAAAGGAGTTTTAAAAGAAAATCGAACAAAAACGTCAACTCCTGGGAGCTCCCAGAGGTTTCCAGAACTTTCCGGGCATCCCAAGTTTGACCAATTTGACCAAAAGTTGACTTTGAACTGGAGCTCCGTATCATTTTTCAAATATTTTTCATAGATACTACAGGTCAATAGCTTTCCAACGATATATCGCACATAATTTTTGGATTTAAAACGAATTTATTATGAATTTTCGAAGGTGAAAAAGGCGATCAAATCGGTTGTTATCGCGAATACCGGAAAACTTTTCAAAGTGACCTATCTTCGAAATATTTTTACGAAATATGGACTCCATTACCTTTCCAACGGTATATCACAAGCTCATTTTGGAGTTCATATGCATTTTCTATGAATTTCGGACGAAATAGGGCCTTTTCGCGAATACCGAAACCTCTGGGGCCTAAAAAGAATTATCTGGACGAATGAGGAGCAGTGTCGCCGCGGCACTGGCCCACTACCACCACGGCACAGGCCCACTGCCACTGAGGCACTCTCCCCCAGAATGGTCTATTTTTGTAATTTCTTTTGGTGGTTCAAATGGATTAATTAGAAACCAAAACGACGTAGTTTTATGTTCACAGATGTTTGGGACCAATGGGAGTACTTCTAAAACCCCAAAATGACCCCAAATTTGCCTATATAAACCCCCCTTTGCTCTTTATTTTGAGGGGCCAAGTGCAAAGCATGAAAAAGTTGTAGAGAGAAAGAGAGAGATTTAAAAGTGAGAAAGAAGCTTCCTCCTGCTATTTTTCTATAGAAAGTGAGTTCCAATCTTGTTTTCCTCCACCATTCTTCTATATACTTCATCATCAATACACACAACCACCATTTCTCTAAGCATTTATTAGTTAGAAAACTACTTCCATGTCCAAATGTCAACATGTATGAGTGAAACACCAAGCTACAAGTCCAAAATCACATTGATTATCATCTATTGATTGCTATTACTTGCTTGTTCACATTAATGTTCATCTCTACTTATCCCATTTTTTTTTTATTTTTTTTCTTTGATTACTCACTAGTTCATCATCATCTAGATGACATGTTGTTTGAGGAGAGTAAATCCTTATGGATAGTAGCTCTTGACCTCAAAGACATGTATGATGGATGATGATTCTAACTTCAATACATTCATATGTATTATTGAATTCATATTCTCAAACAAAACTATATTTGTGCAAGAAATATTGAGAGTTCTTGATGATGAGTTTGATGGTGGTTTTCCATGTGGTTTTAATCCCCTTTGAGTGCTGGAAATACACTTTCAAAACCCCTATTTCAAAACCCCTTTAAAACCCCCAACATTTGGATTCCAAGAAACAAGCCTTGTTTTACCAAAAATCTTCAAAACAGTGAACAATCTGAGTTCAAAGATTTCTCTAGGACTCAATACTCAAAGTATTAACATGAAACCACTTGTAAAGTCTTCTTAACTCATTAGAGAACACCCATGATTTTTGGTTTGACTTGGAAATATTTAGAAGTGGTCCATTTGGACCCAAACATTCTCTCCAGATATTCTATTTTTGCTGTCACAACAGCTTGATTGAATTGCAACTTGTCTTTCAGAAACGTTTTCCAAAATGTGTGGTCCCAAATTATTTTTCCCTTGAAGTTCAGTGTCTTAGGAAACTTTAAGTATAATATGGGCCTCTAGATCTTTTGTTTTCATTTTCTAAGATTTTTCAACATTTCAATCGACAGTACGGACTCTGTTTCTGAGTAACCTCTATTGTTTATACGATTTTTCTCAATCTGTAATAGTTATTGAAGATTGGCTTTTTGATATGTGTTCTAGACACAATAAGGATGATCTCCATAAAAAACCATGCTTTGAAAACATTCCTAACCCCACTTTTCAAATTCTACAAAATCAACTCACTGTTCTGTCCACTATTCACAGCGAGCATACTTGTACTTTCATTATTTGATTTGATACTTTCATACACTCTAAATTAGCTCATCTCTTAGGAAGTAGTTCATACTACATTTGTACATATTCTATGATGAATTTATTCATACATTCATGCATATTTTAGACTTCTAAGTCACTTTAGAAAGTCCATGTACACAAATACACTACAACATTTGCACATTCTAGGATCATACATTGCATGCATGCAGGATTTGGGGCTTTTTGTGACTCCTAATCTAAGAAGATTACAAGGAATGAACTTGATCACATGTTTGTGTTTCCCATCGATTAATTCTTCATTTCTCATCCGTCCCGGGGATTGAGAGGTCTTCTTTTCTCAAAGATTAACATGCATCATCCTAGCTTGCTAAGCATATTTGACTTCTTTGATTATTTGTTTCAAGAACAATTCATGTCCCCCTTCTAGACTAGGAAAACATGATTACTTGATATGTGATTAGATGATTTTTCCTAGGTTTATTTGTGAGATCTTTCACTTTTACATTGTATGATATTTGGCTTAGATCTTATGAATGATATCTTATTTTTTGATCTTCCATTTCAAGATTCTTATGTGATGTAATATGCTATCATTGTATTAATTGACGAACCAAACATAGTATAAGATGATTATTTGGATGCTAATTGAGGCCTGTCGAGAGACGGGGCGAGTTGAGGGTGTTTTAGTCGTAAAAAAGGCTCATTCCTCTCTCGTACCAAATCCCCGAGCCTAGTTCTTTGGTTATGAAAGGCCGGTGCCCTTTATCCGTTTGGGTGAGTCAAAAGTAGATCTCTTGGTTCCTTAAAGACCAAGTGGCGACTCTGTATCTGTTTTCAATAGACCTTCTTTTCATCAAATCAACATTTTTCTTTCTAAACAATTTCAAAACAAACAGAAAGGAAAGCAGAATTCCGCGTGTCCACAGCTGCATGACATGATTCACAATGAGGTAGAAGTGTACGTAGATGACATGATCATGAAATCCTGAGATAGAGAGGGACACTTGGAGGCCTTGGAAAAGTTCTTCAAAAGATTGCGCAAGTACAAGATGAGGCTAAATCCCAAGAAATGCACCTTTGGTGTGACCTCTGGAAAGCTCCTAGGTTTCCTCATCACACAAAGGGGAATAGAAGTGGACCCCTCTAAAATCAAAGCAATTTTAGAAATGGCACCGCCGCAAAATGAGAAAGAAGTACGGGGGTTCCTCGGGAGAATCCAATACATCATCTGTTTCATCTCCAAGCTCACAACCACATATGATCCCTTGTTCCGACTGCTAAAGAAAGGAGAGAAGTTCCAATGGGATGACCAATGCTAAGTAACCTTTGACAAAATAAAAACCTACCTCCAAAAACCACCCGTCCTTTCACCGCCTACCCCTCATAAGCCTTTGCTTCTTTACCTATCTGTCTCCGAGAATGCCACGGAATGTATGCTAGCCCAAGAAGGAGAAGAAAGCCACTCCGAAAAAGCTATATATTACCTTAGCAAGAGGATGACTGGGTATGAGCTCAACTACTCTACCCTCGAAAAAACATATTGGTCCTTGGTTTGGTGCACTCGCTGACTGAGGCACTACATGCTAGCCTTCCTGGTTGTGCTTATATCCCGCATAGATCCTCTAAAGTACCTCCTTGAAAAATCCACCCTGACCGGTCGTATATCCCGTTGGTTACTTCTACTGTCCGAATTCGATATCAAGTACTTTACAAGCAAATCTGTAAAAGGGAGAACCATAGCTGAACATCTTGCTGAACACGCTATTGATTCTGAGGAAAGTGGAGATTTTCCATTCCCGGACGAGAATATCATGGAAATCAAAGAAGAACAGTGGAAGTTGTACTTTGATGGAGCAGCCAACATGAAAGGCTATAGAGTAGGAATGATTCTAGAGTCACCAAATGGGGACCACACCCCACTGGCATTCAAGCTTAATTATAACTCCACCAACAATACTGCTGAATACGAGGCATGCATTCTGGGGATTGAAGCAGCCATAGAATTGAAAGTTTAGAAGTTGGATGTCTTCGGAGATTCAAACCTCATTATATCACAAGCTAGAGGAGAATGGAAAGTGAAAGAAGAAAGGTTGAAGCCCTATCATGATTATCTCGATGGACTCAAGAGACAGTTCAAGAACATAACATTCTTCTACTTGCCTAGGGAAGAGAACCAGCTAGCAGATTCGTTGGCTACCTTAGCCTCCATGATCTAAATTTCAGTGGGAGTCAAGATGATGCCTTTGGTAATTAAGCAAAGATACGAGCCTTTATTCAACATGATTGTCGTGATCGAAGAAGAAGAAAATAAAATACCATGGTACCAAGATGTTTGGGACTTCATAGAAAAGGGAGTGTATCCCCTAGAATCTTCTGAGAAAGACAAAAGAGCAATTCAAAGGTTCGTAGCACAGTTCATCATTTGCGGGGGAAAATTGTTGAAAAAAGGGTAAAATGGTCACAATCTAACTTGCTTGTTCGAAAAGTGCGCCAGAAGAATGATGGAAGAAATACACGAAGGGGTGTGCGGTCCACATTGGAGAAAGATTGTTGTGAATACGTGAGAAGGTGCCACAAGTGCCAGATCCATGCAAACATGATGTATGTACCACCATCTCTACTCTATAGTATGACCTCCCCATGGCCGTTCTCAACTTGGGGAATCGATATCATTGGTGAAATTGTTCCAAAGGCCTCGAACGGAAATCGATACATTTTGGTAGCCATCAACTACTTTACAAAGTGGGTAGAAGTTGCATCTTACACCAAGTTAGGGGCCAAGGAAGTGGCCAAGTTCATCAAGAAGAACCTCATTTGTCGCTATGGTGTCCCCCATGAGATCATTTCATATAATGGTAGTCATTTTAAAGCAGAAGTCAAGGATCTGTTTGAGGAATACAAAATCATATATCATAAGTCATCACTGTACAGACCTCAAACCAATGGGGCGGTAGCCGCAAACAAGAATGTCAAGGCCATACTGCAGAAATCGGACGATACCTACAAAGACTGGCACGAAAAGCTACCGTTCGCACTTTGGGGATACAGAATATTGATAAGGACATCTACAGGAGTGACTCCTTACTCACTGGTATATGGGATGGAAGTAGTACTTCCGTTCGAAATAGAATTACCTTCCCTACGAGTGATGGCGGAATGTGGAGCTTCAGAATTTGATTGGTTAAGAGAAAGATACGAAGAATTGGCTCTCATAGATGAACTGCGCCTAGCCGCGATCGACCATGTCCAAATCTATCAAAAGAGGATAGCCCGTGCTTTCAACAAAGGTGTTCGTCCAAGGAAAATTGTCAAGGGTGACCTTGTTCTTAAGGAACTATGAGCCCCGATCTTTGATCCATGCGGAAAGCTCAAACCTAAATGGGTCAACCTTTATATCGTCAAACCTATCCTTTCTGGAGGAGCGACCTACCTCATGGACCTCAATGGTGTCGAATTCAAAGAACCAATCAACATAGATCGCCTCAAAAAGTACTATGCTTGACCATTCCCCAAACTTCTTTCAAAGCCTTGCCCTGAACTATGCACGACTTGATTCCCACTCAGGGATACGTAGGTAACCGCATCGGTTCGATCGCTTCACCCACAAAAATAGCCCATCTTCTTCAAAAACCTTGCCCTGAGCTACGCTCGACCTGATTCCCACTCGGGGATACGTAGGCAACAGCATCGGTTCGGTCGACACCATCATAATCAACCCATTTTCTTTCAAGACTTTGGCCTGAACTACATTGGACCTGATCCCCGCTTCGGGGTACGTAGGCAGACTTTCAGAAGAGAAAAGAAGGATGGCTCGCTAGGTCAAAAATCCGAAAGGACGCCCTAGGCAAAAATTAGAGTTAAATCCAAAGTGAGCAATAAAAAAAGAGAGAAAAGAGCTTGCTAGGTCACCTAAATGGTGCCTAGGCAAAAACTTATGAGCGCATGAGAGAATAAGATCGCGGTCCTTACCTTGACCCAGAAATCACCCTTTACACTAGGGGCAAACTTCAGCCACCTGCCTTGTTTGCCCAAAACCCTCCTAAACTAGGGGCAAACGTCGGTCATCCTCCTCATTTACCTCACAACCTTCCATATCCCAAACTAGGGGCAAACTTCGGCTACCCACCTCGTTCGCCTTTAATCACCCCAGCATGCCCAAACAAGTACCAAAAGCGAACATCTGATCAAAAACCATACTACAAATGCATAAAATAAGGTTCTCCAAGTAACCAAAGTTCACCAATAAACAAACTTTGAATATTACATAAGCAGGGATAAATGAAAACACAAAAAGTTCTTTCAGAAAGCAATCACAAATATCAAAGACACTTGGAGGAAAGAAGCAGAATCAATCAAGTCTAGTTTTATTTTGTGTCTTTTATTTCTTCAAAGGTCTTTAGAAGTAGGCTTTTACTCGGCAAGCCCATCCACTGACGAAAGCAACAATAGTAACAGCTCTGACTCTAGAAGCGAAGACCCTCTCAGTAAACCTCTGGGGGTCCTCCTGAATCCGCCCATACTGTCTGGCCAGTCGACGAGGATGAAAGAAAGAAGTCTCTCTCATACCCATAAACCATACTCTCTGGTAATCCTCGAGGCTAGTGGTACAGCATGGAGCCCCCAATGCCCCACAATCCAGCAATTATCGGCCTCAAATAAAGCACCCATCATGCTAACGCAATCGGCAGTTGTGTAATGAGAATGAAGCACGACCCTGTGGAAGTAAACTGGTGGCACACTACCAGTCCATAACTGAAGGCACTCATAGAGCCAAGCCTGTAACACCAAAGACGCCCCAGAAAGAAGAAGAGTCCCTTGATTTAAAGCACGATCCAAACCATTCAAGGTTTCGGCCAGAACCATGGCCATGGGGTTCTTACTCAATTTCAGCCCGAGGCATACGTGCACCAAGTCAGGGAAAGTACTCAAGAATAGAAAGTGCAAAGTCATGCATCATATCAGAGTGGCTGATGTTGTCAGAATCAAGATATAAAAGTATGCTTTACTTTCTAAGGATTTGTAGTGTGGAAGTAAAGGTCGAACCCACAGAGATTGTATTACTAAGCACTTTAATTTAAAAACCTAAATCTAATTAATTAAGAAAAATGGATTTTGATTTGATTTTAATTAGACTAAGAACAATGAAAGTAAATCTAAATTATGAAAGCAATTAAAAATTATTTTTATAAATATGTTTAGGGAACCTAGGATTGCAAATCCACCACTAGCTTCATAATAAGGGTATTTATGAGTTCAATTAGCTTATTAAGTTGGATGATAGTAGGGAATTGTAGCTACAAGCCCAATTCCTCCGTCAAGAAGATAACTATGGTTCAAGCTCCAACATAATCCATCTTCGGTTAGCACGAATTATTCCACACTAAACTAGGGTTGTGGCATAATCCGTCTAACCAAGGCATGGACTATTCAGCACGAATTATTCCACACTAAACTAGGGTTGTGACATAATCCATCTAACCTAGGCATGGACTATTCGGATACTTGATAACACAATTCAATTAAGCACCATTACATACAAATAATCCATACAAGCACAACAAATATAGATCATTGAGTACATCACATTCAAAATAGATCTAAGACAATAATAAACTTTGAAAGTAATGATTTAATCAATAGAAGTACGATTTTATTATTAAAATCCTCTAAACATGTAATCATCATCCGTACATAATAAAACTAAAAGAAAAGCATAAAATACACCCTATTACTTGGCTAGGGTTTCATTGAAATCCTAGATCTTGGTTTAAGCAGCCATAGAATTGAAGATTGGCAAGAGGTTGATGGAAGAGGTCATGGGAATCCTTGGTCTTCTTCTTCTTCTCATTGTTTTCCTCTCTTCAATGGCTAAAAGTTTTGTTGTATATGGATGTATCTAATATTTTGTAACCCCAAAATTGATTTAGAATAGGATTTATATAGAGTTTGGAAGGATTTAGGAAGCTTTCCTAAGCCAAATCGCACTAAAATTGCTATTTTTACGTTTCTGGACGTATTCAGCCAATTCGGATTATACAAGGCTCTTCAAGAACTCAAAATACGAGACTTTGACTTTTTCAATGGGTCGCGCGTGCGAGTCGCTCCAGTGACCAGGCCGTTTTCCAACTTTTCTCAGATTTTTCGCTCCTCTGCGCACCGATAGTAGAATTGCGATAACTTTTGACTCGGACCTCGTATTGACTCACCGTTTGTGGCCACGCGTCCGTAACTCGAAGATCTACATTTTGTATGTTCTGAGAAATTTCTCAAATCTGAAGTATTCTTTGTCAAAAATATGATTTTCTGAGGTTGCTACTACATTCACTTTCACCGGAATCACCGTTTGAATGACTTCCAAAGCCACTAATCATTGGATTTTTGTGCATTTTCAAGTTAAAACTCCAAAACCTACAAAATTTAGAATACTTATTAAAAAATAACTAATAACTACATGAAATGGGCTAACAAAGCATATTTTTAGGACTATGAACGGCAATTATTCATCGCTGATCACACCCCCAAACCTACTCTTTGCTAGTCCTCGAGCAAAAAGAACAGAAAAATAAAACTACTACTACAAATACTACTCCATTTTCACATGGATCACGGTTGCATTTAGCATATGCAATAAGCCTTTTAAACCTCTAGGTGTCCCTAGTCGGACAAGTGAAGTCTCGTGAGGGTTCTCGTCAACAAGTCACCCACAACCATCTTTATTAACTTATAAAAAGAAAATTTTAACTTATAACAAGAAAATTTTGTTTAAATTTTCAACATTCAAAAAGTTTTATTAAAAAGGAAAACAATGATATTCAATACTCCTTATCATAAAATGATGATTGAAATAGAATAACAAACAAGAAAAAATGGAATCAAACGTCCACCGACATCATGAAAAACAATCCCAAGCACATATCGTATAAATCAATAGAGTTTCTCATAAAATTGCACGTGTGTGATGAGTTAGTCAAATGAACACACGCTTGTCATGAACTTGGAATATAATTCGGATAACCATCCAACTATGCTTCGATTACGAATCTCACAATGTTAATTACACTCTAAAATAAAACACTCAAAAACAGGTGTAATCTCTATAATATATGGGAGCAAAAGAAATATATTTTCAAAATGAGAAATGCTCACATATGACTCGAAAAAAAATGCATGACACGAAAGAATAGTAGTCTCATGGATAAGATGCCAATAGTCAAGAAAAATTAATCGTTACCATGTTTTAATCCCCCTCCCATCGTTTTCATATCCAAACCATGTTTTCTAGGATCAAATAGGACTTTTCAAAGGTTATAACGTGACTCAGGCAATGAAAAAGGATAGAACGGATTCATTAGGTAGTTTTCATAATGGCATTATAAGGCATGTTCGATTTCTTTCATTTGTCTCTTCTACCAACTTTCATGTTTTCATTCTCTTCTTTTCATATTCTCTTTTTGTTCCTTTCTTTTTTTTGTCTTATTTTTTTCAACCTCTTCTTATTCTTTTCTTTTTCGTTGCGTTTGAAACGAATGTTCATTGAATACCAAGGCAACCACCCCAAACATCCTCTTATTTTCTTCTTCTTCTCAATCAACACATCGCCTTATCAACACTAAGAGTTGACAAATCTCTCAATGATGAACTCCAAATTTGTTAAGTTAGAGCAAAAATAGGATAGTGGTGATTAAAGAAAGAGGGTATTTTGCGGCTCAAAGGGTGACCTGAGGAAATTTTTATTATTTATTTGGATAGGTAAACAAAGAAGGCCTATCATCATTTCCTATGGTCATATAATTTTTCAATATTTACAACAGAAGATTATTTAGCATGGTAATAAATATTTTAACTTGACTATCAACCAAAACAAGAATAATGAGACTAAACACCGAGTAGTTGCGTTATTTCAATGCAATTCGACAAACACAAAATGTATTCATAACCCTCTAAAAAGAAAAGATAGGCTCAAAAGCTCATCGGGTTTAGTCTCCACCTTGTGTTATCTAGAAATCCGAATCATATTACAATTCACATCAAACATGCATTCAAGCGACTACGTGCAGTGCATAGGTTTATGTGCAAATCTATGATATAAACCACGATTCTAATGATACATATCCTAAAACGTTTCAACATGACATCAGCAAATGTTTAACCACATCTTCTCTTATTTACCATTCTATAACAATCATAGTTACATAACAAGAAGTATCGAATCAAGATTGCAAAAACGTCGGTAACATCGTTTATTTAAGGACAAGAATCAACAAATTTTAAAAATTAGTGCATGTGAATGCATACCCCAAACCTAAATCTTTTATTGTCCCCCATGAAACAATAAAACGAAAGAAAGAAGAGTACATAAGGAAGGAACGACAATTCCTCGATCTCAGAAATCACAAACAAGTGAACGTATATGAATCTGGAAGGAAAGTTCAAATGCTCCTAATGGAGCTACTAATCACCTGTCAATACTTGAGAACAAAAAAGATATACAAAAGAAAAAGAAATGGATATACATATATGTTTTTTTAATCAATAGAAACTAAACGATAAGTAAAAGATGCAAAGAAAATAATTAAAACAAGCATTAACGTACTATGAAAATAAAGAACTCGATCTAAAAAGGAACCTAAGTAAACAAACAGAAAATATAAACAGCTTACTAGGTTCGGGAGGAAAGGAGTAAGAAAACAAAGAGAAAAATCCAGAAACCCCCCCCCCCTCACACGAGCGGATCGCGCGAGCCCCTCCGCGAGGGAATGTAGAGGCATATTTTATAAAACTTAAAAAAAAATCTCTAAGTCCGAGAATCGCGCGAGCGGACCGCGCGAGCGAACTCCTCGCGCGGGCGACTCTAGGCTCAAGATGATACTAAGGCTATATATAAGAAAAGTTAAAAAATTTACTCTAAGGGAAAACTCGTGCGAGCAGGACGCGCGAGCAGGCCGCGCGCGCGATATGCTGTTTTTATCTTTTTTTCACTTATTTTATGTAAATAACTTTAAAATAACTTAACCCCAACCCCCAAACCTGTCCAAAATGACCAATTCTGACTCAAAACTGACCCAAAATGAACAAAAATAAGAGAAACAGACGAAATAAAGCTTGGGCTTGCCTCCCAAGAAGCGTTGTCTTTTACGTCTTCAGCTAGACCATTCTAGCTTAAGACTCAAGGAGATCGTAAATCAGAGTTTGTACCCTTTAGGGCGTTAGGGAGATTTTGGTGGAAATCTAAAACAAGGTCGCTATTCGTTAATTCATTTGACGAATCTCTTTTATCGTGTTCAAATCGATTCCTAACCTTTCGAGTAAATTTGTCATTAGGGTCCGTATTATTCAAATTCATCCGCTCATTTTCCACTATATTATTCTCCTCACTCACCTTTATTAAGTTATTAGGTTCAATTGTTCGCCTTACCTTACTCTCCGTCTCACATAGGTAATCGTCATCCTTGGGAGGTTGATCAATAGCGTTAAAGACATTTAGTTTTAAGTTCATGTTCCCAAATGACACTTTTATTACCCCAGTTCGACAGTCGTAGCTAAGAATGGATGACAGGAGTGTATTTCCTAGCATCTAACACGGGTTCAGTGTCAAGAACCATGAAATCGATAGGATAATAACATTTATCAACTTTAACCAAAACGTCCTCGACGATTCCTCTAAGAATTTTAACAGAACATTCCGCTAATTGTATAGTAGCGGTCGTAGGTTTAAGTTCACCTAAACCTAGTTGTTTATAGATGGAGTAAGGTAAAAGATTCACACTCGCTCCTAAGTCAAGAAGAGCCCAATGAATGACGGTATCATCTATGACACATGAAATCGTAGGTGTACCAGGATCCTTATACTTTGGAGGAGCGTGTTGGAAACTCAAACTTATTTTTTCTATAAGGAAGACCTTTTTCAGAATGTGACTGCGTAACTTGCGCTTTTGAGTGCATAGGTCTTTTAGACATTTAGCATAAGTGGGAATTTGTTTAATCGCGTCGAGGAATGGAATATTGATTTTAACTTGTTTAAACACCACGAGTATATCTTCCATTTTTGACCCTTTCTTAGAAAAATGTGAAGGTTCGTCGACATTTGGTGGAAATGGCATTTTCAGAATATAATTTGTTGGGGTTGGTTCATTTTCTTTTCGAATTTTACTCGTATCCTCTCCCTATTCTTTATTCGAGTTAATGTGTACCTCTTTTTTCTCTCACATTTAGAATTTCAATAATTTTCTCCTCACGAATAGTCGTCCTAGTTGACACAGCGTTCACTTGCTCATTCGTACCACCCACCTCATATTGTCCTTTAGCTTGTTGAATAGGTTGACTTGGCAACTTACTCTCGGTCAAACAATTTAGTGTATTAGCTATTTGTCCCACTTGGGATTCCAGCTTTGCGATGGATTGTGTGTGAGAGTGTACTAACTGAATCACTGACCCAAAATTTTCAAGTGAGGCCAACACTTTCTCCTCAAATGTTTTATTGCGTGGAGGTGGAGGAGGTAGAGGGTTGGGTTGTGTATATATCCATATAGTTGAAATTGGGGTCGGTACATATTAGGAAAATTATTCGGCATAGGATTATAATTATTTCGTGGGAATTGTTGAATAGAGTTTATGTGTTGCTTTACGAATTCTGAAAATTGAGACGCGGAAGGACATACAAATATATTATGAGAAGGTTCAGAACATAATGCACATACTTCGTAAGAGGGTGTGCTAGTCGTTTGGTTCATTGTCATAAGTCGGTCAAGTTTTTTAGATAGTTCTTGTATTTCGATTGACTGACTTGACTCGAAACGCTCCTCTCGCTTGAGTTTAGGTGGAAGATATCCCTCAAGCCAGACTTACACAGCTTGGTGCCTCGAATTCTCGCTTAATGTTTCAAAAATCTTCCATGCCTCGTCAGCGCTTTTGTGTAGGAAGGTACCCGCACAAACAACATCGACGGTATTGCGTATTGAGGGAACAAGTCCCTCGTAGAAGACCTAAGCCAATTGCCACTTGGGAACCTGATGATGTAAGCAAGAGCGTAACAATTCTTTAATTATAAAGCGTTTCCCCATCTTGCATCACAAAGTTTGTTATTGATTTTCTTATCTGATTAGTACGTGTAATAGGGAAAAACTTTTGTAAGAACACGGTGTGTAAGGCTTCCCATGTTTTAATAGTGTTTGGCTCAAGAGATTGGAGCCAATATTTAGCTTTGTCTTTTAAAGAGAATGGGAAGAGCTGTAATTTTAACTCATCATCAGTTAGGTTTTGGATTTTTAAAGTAGAGCATATATCTTGGAAATCCCTTAAGTGTTGATAAGGGTCTTCTTTAATACGGCCATGGAATGAGGGAAGTAGGGCGATGGTAGATGACTTTATCTCAAAGTGAGATGTCGTCACCTTCGGTAATTCTATGCTTGCCTGTGGCATATAGGCCGTAGGAGTGAAATAATCTTTAAGCGGATGAGGCAGGGGTATATTAGGATTATTTTCGTTGTTTCCATTGTTTTCCTATGCCGGCCATCGAAATCGGTTCTATGTTAATGACACGTGGTTTCTTTAGTCTTTGTATGGTACTACGTATTTCAGACTCAAACAACGACGACGGTTTCGGTGTCGAATCATCGTCTAGCATCAACTGAGCTCTAGAAGCTTGAGTTGAGAACCTAAGGACTCTAAGTGTACGTTCAAGTTCAAGATAAGCAGATTTAATTTAGGTTTACTTGAACGGGTACCAAACATAAACTAAAAGAAAATAAACTAAAACAATAACTGACTCAACAAAAACAAAAAGCAATCACGCAAATAAGACAGCAAGCAAGCACACAGTACTACTATAATGCATGTAATTATCCTTATGCAGTGATTCGCGTCAAAGCCCAGTGCCCTGGGTTTCCTAGCTAATGCAGTGCTCACTCCACACTTAACCTAATGCAAGTACTTGCATCTCAGCGTCTTGACTTACAGTGAGTTGATGCAAAATTTAAAAAGAAGCGATTACTTGAATTTTATTTTTATTAATAATTTTTTTTTCTTCGCGTAGGCTCCTTTGATGTGCTAAGCTATTCCTCTCCAAGATGCTAGAATTTGATTACTTGAGAACCTACAAAACAACAAAAAAGGTTAGTGGCTCAAATAAAAATGGAAAATAAGAAAAATAAAACCTAATCTAATATGTACGAATTAACTAAACTAAGATTCTAAACTAAAGGTAGAGTGAATTGCAATCCCTGGCAACGGCGCCAAAAATTGATGTTGTCAGAATCAAGATATCAAAGTATGCTTTACTTTCTAAGGATTTATAGTATGGAAGTAAAGGTCAAACCCACAAAGATTGAATTACTAAAACACTTTAATTTTAAAAACTAAATCTAATTAATTAAGAAAAACAGATTTTGATTTGATTTTAATTAAACTAAGAACAATGAAAGTAAATCTAAATTATGAAAGCAATTAAAAATTATTTTTATAAATATGTTTAGCTAGGGAACCTAGGATTGCAAATCCACCACTAGCGTCATTAATAAGGGTATTTATGAGTTCAATTAGCTTATTAAGTTAGATTATAGTGGGGAATTGTAGCTACAAGCCCAATTCCTCCGTCAAGAAGATAACTATGGTTCGAGCACCAACATAATTCATCTTCGGTTAGCACGAATTATTCCACACTTAACTAGGGTTGTGGCATAATCCGTCTAACCTAGGCATGGACTATTCGGATACTTGATAACACAATTCAATTAAGCACCATTACATGCAAATGATCCATACAAGCATAACAAATATAGATCATTGAGTACATCACATTCAAAATAGATCTAAGACAATAATAAACTTTGAAAGTAATGATTTAATCAATAGAAGTATGATTTTTATTATTAAAATCCTCTAAACATGTAATCATCATCCATACATAATAAAACTAAAAGAAAAGCATAAAATACACCCTATTACTTGGCTAGGGCTTCATTGAAATCTTAGATCTTGGTTTAAGCGGCCATAGAATTGAAGATTGGCAAGAGGTTGATGGAGGAGGTCATGGGAATCCTTGGTCTTCTTCTTCTTCTCCTTGTTTTCCTCTCTTCAATGGCTATAAGTTTTGTTGTATATGGATGTATCTAATATTTTGTAATGTTTTTAAACCCCAAAATTGATTTAGAATAGGATTTATATAGAGTTTGAAAGGATTTAGGAAGCTTTCCTAAGCCAAATTGCACTAAAACTGCTGTTTTTACGTTTCTGGACGTATTCAGCCAATTCGGATCGCACAGGGCTCTTCAGGACCTCAAAATACGCGACTTTGACTTTTTCAATGGGTAGCTCATGCGGGTCGCGCGCGCTGGTCGCTCCAGCGACTAGGCCATTTTCCAACTTTTCTCAGATTTTCTGCTGCTCTGCGCACCGATCATAGAATTACGATAACTTTTGACTCGGACCTCGTATTGACTCACCGTTTGCGGCCACGCGTCCGTAACTTGAAGATCTACATTTTATTTATCTGGAGAAATTTCTCAAATTTGAAGTATTCCTTGTCAAAAATGCGATTTTCTGAGGCTTCTACTGCATTCAACTTTCACCAGAATCACCGTTTGAGCCCAGAATGACTTCCAAAGCCACTAATCATTGGATTTTTGTGCATTTTCAAGTTAAAACTCCAAAACCAACAAAATTTAGAATACTTATTAAAAAACAACTAATAACTACATGAAATGGGCTAACAAAGCATATTTTAGGACTATAAACGGCAACTATTCGTCACCGATTAGCAGCCCCGCGGGTGGCATCATATACGCTGGGATTCCCAGGACTAACATACCGGGAAATTATGGAAGCAATGTCGAGAACCTCACCATGAATCGGTCAGTGGGAAATAGCAGTAAAATAATTCAGGTATTCAGCCAGGCCTTACGTAGGACTGGGGGTGTCAGCAGAAGGAAGAATCAGGTTAAAGTCCAGATCGAAGCCGAGGATAGCATAGAACTCCTCAAATAGGGGGCACATCTCCAGGCCGTTAAAATTGAAGACATAATTTACGGGTCCCAATGGGCAATGGTAGCACGCATGAACTCAGTGTTCAGAACCATCTGGCGAAGAGAAAATAGCTCAATCAAACCGTAGCTGAAGTGGTTGATCCGTTCTACACCATCTGTAATGTTCAGCCAAGCCGTGAGATGAGCAGGATCATACAATGCCATGTTTTCTATCGCGGCTTTAGAAAATTCAAAATTTTGGCAGCACCTCCTCATTTCACGGACTATCCCACCTGCAAGGAAAACAAACTCACTATCACAAAGATGCTTACCATAGTAACATCAACAATCACAGAATCACAATGCACATATATCGTCACACGATCACCAAGTAAAACAAGCACACAATCGTGCCTTCAAACTGAAAACTATCCGGCTCGAAAGGCAAAACATCATAATACTCTGTCAAGGGTGATAAATCATCCTACGCATCATCCTACACATTGTCCATAATTCACTAGTATAACCCAATTGAAGATATGAAATGGAGATAAAACAAAAGCCCCCACTTAGAAGGCCTCAGTCCTCCTCTTCTTCATCCTCTGTCGGACCACCCAGAGTGTATGTCGGCGATGGACTCCTCCCGCCACCCCTGTACCTTGGCCTGTTCTCAATGAGCCGGCACCATCTCCACGACACTGCACGCATAAAATAAAAGCAATCAGTCAAGAAACAACAAAAGTACAAAAACAGAGTCGAGTCAAAAACTTACCAAGGACGCCATCTGGCTAGTGGCAAACTTCTGCATGCCATCCATCTGTCAAGAGGGTAAAGTCTAGGGTTAGAACCTCATGACCTTAAGGAGCGCAAAATTAGAGACATACTTGATGGTCTCGCGTAAGGACCAAGGACCGTAAGCTAGCTGCCAAGGCTTGACCCTCCTCAGCATAACTCTAAGGAACATTGAGGACGCCCGCTGGCTGAGTAGGATACCCACATATGACTCGTGGCACCTCTATCACCTGAGGAGAGCCATCAGCACCTAGAACATTGACAGTCCAATCCCAATGAGGGATAGGGTCGGGAGCACGAGGAGCCTGTCTCCTGTACAACTCATGAAATTGTAGGCATAAGACAAGTTGGGAAAAGATGAGTCCAAAAACATAAGTGACAAATAGAGACAAAAATGTAAAAAGAAACTCACATCCAGGAGTGGGAAGTTCAGCATCAGGAAGCAGCCACGGTATGTCTCATAGCCAGTCTCGGAGTGGATGTGATCCCAAACATCAGTGCCAGCCAAAGCCGCTAGTAGAGCGACACCAGAAAGGTCACCAACGTCCATCATGGGAGGATAATGAGGAACAAAATACCTTGGGCTACCGATCGCCTGCCGGGATACTCGCTCGCCAAGGTACCATTGCCTGCCCTCGGTGCTCTCCATCAAGAGGCGACAAGAAGCAAGAGGCCTAACCGTCTGGATCTCCTCAGGAGCCGCATAAGAAACACCCTCCCAAGACATCCAGTCAACACTGGCAACCGTTAGCTCAGATTAGAAGTTCCTCAAAAGGACAATCCGTTGGGCCCCGCTTTTGACTCTGACAACGTCTCTCCGCTACCTCATGCCCCGAGGAAATAAAGGCACAGGAGCCATGCCATCATCATCCTCACCCGACTCATCAGCAGGGGTAAGGGCCAGCATCTTTAAATACTCAAAGCTCCAGAGCTGCACAGGAAGAAAGTGAAAGTCAGAAAGCAGAAACAAGAAAGGGCCAAAAGAAAAGAAAAATTCACAAAACATACTTCCCAAACTTGCTAGAATTCTCTAGTAGATTTTATGTCGCCACGGGAGACCTCGCCCATGTGCTTATAAAGGTGGGCCAGGGCAGCACCGCCCCAATCATAGGAAGGAATCTCGTTAACGGTTGCTAAGCAAGTAAGGAGCTGCAGGCTCACCCAATCATTTCGTGTAGCAAAAAATGAACAGCCAAAAACATACAGCAGAAAGGCCCGTAATAATTGCCAGTCATTCAGAGTGTGTCTCCCTCTTCCATAGGCCCGATAAAGCCAGCCACAGGGGAACCAGTGCCTCTCCAGATTAGAAGGAACAACCCCAATAAGCATCTCGACAGCTTCAGGGTCAATCTCATAGCAGTAATCTAAGACTAGGCACTTCCTGGCAACCCTCAAGCCGGTAATCATCGAGAAGTCAAAAGGTGTCATCGTCATCTCGACGAGCGAAAGATGGAAGGTATTAGTCGTGTTCCACCACCTTTCAGCAAGAGCATAGAAATGGGCCAGGTCATTGGTACTCTTTGAAACCAGACGAACGAAGCTGCCAAAACCTACATCATCAACCATCTACTTAACGGTGGGCGACAGTTAGGTATGCCACAGGAAGGCATGGGCAAGACTACTGTGGTCTTTCAAAGCTACCTCTGGTACCTGCACACACCAAAAATAACCCAAAATAGGCACAAAAATCACTATTTATAGCCCGAATTCCAAACTTCACAAAATCAACATTTGAGCACAAATCGAACTTCTAATGATCCCTAGGTGCACGCTACATCTTACAAAACTAGCACAATGCATAAGAATAGTCCTGAACTACCGAAAGTTTTACATACCTGACGAGCTAGAGCTGCGGCCAAAAGGTGACATTAAGGGTCGCACAAAACCAACTTCGGAGGTTGACTCTCGGCCTTTGCCCATTCCTTGGCCTTCTTGGACGACCTCCTTGAGCATGAAGCCATGGATCTGCAAAAATAAAAATGGGAGCTCAACTTTCTTCTTGAGATTTTGAAAAAAGTAAAAACCCAATCAAAATTCTAATCATGGGAAAAGATTACTCATCTGAGCATGCACAAGCAGCGTTTTGGCGGATTTTGGCTCCAAAAATACTAAAAAATGGTCAAAAATGAGCTCAAAATGCTCAAAAACCCGAGATATACATCCATGGAATCCGCCCACCCAGTGCCGCCATAGCACTGGAGAACTGCTGCCATGGCAGTGGCCCAGTGCCGCCCGACATTGCTCCCTGCGAGCCCCACTTCGCTCCGTTTCAGCCCGATTTGGCCCGTTCTGACCTGTTTCAGCCCGTCTTTGGTCTCGATTAGCCCCAGTGGCCCATTTTAGTCAAGATTTTTGAGGTTTTATCCCTAGAAGATCCATTTTATCCCCAGTAGATTCAGTTAATCCTTCGAGGATAGAAACAGAAAGATATCAGCTCCCAAAGCCCCGAATCGACTTTTTGGACTGACCATTGCAAAGATCTGATCAACCGTGAGAGATTCAAAGATGGGTCTTGGTTACCGATCAAGGAATAGTTAAGAGAGATTCCCTAAGAGTCCTACACCATCCACCGAGGACAGAAACAGAAAGATATCAGCTCCCAAAGGCCCGAATCGGCTTTTCGGATCGACCATTACAAAGATCTGATCAACCGTGAGAGATTCAGAGATGGGTCCTGGTTCTTGATCAAGAAAAAGTTAAGAGAGATTACTCGAGAGTCCTACACCATCTCCCAAGGATAAAAACAGAAGGTTATCAGCTCCCGAAGGCCCGAATCGGCTTTTCGAACCAACCATTGCAAAGATCTGATCAACCGTAAGAGATTCAGAGATGGGTCCTGGTTTCCGATCAAGAAATAGTTAAGAGAGATTCCCCGAGAGTCCTACACCATCACCCAAGGATAGAAATAGAAAGATATCAGCTCCCGAAGGCCCGAATCGGCTTTTCGGACTGACTATTGCAAAGATATGATCAACTATGAGAGATTCGGAGATGGGTCCTAGTTCCTGATCAAGAAATAGTTAAGAGAGATTCCCCGAGAGTACCACACCATCCCCCGAGGATAGAAACAGAAAGATATCAGCTCCCGAAGGCCCGAATCGACTTTTCGGACCGACCATTGCAAAGATCTGATCAATCGTGAGAGATTCAGAGATAGGCCCTAGTTCCCAATCAAGAAACAGTTAAGGGAGATTCTCCGAGAGCCCTACGCCATCCCTCGAGGACAAATACAAAAGGATACTAGCTCCCACTATCCCCAACAGAAAGTAGCAAAAAGTAGAACTGACTTCCAAAAAAAAATCGGTCATTCACGACTCCGTGTCCCCCGATTATCATGAGCTTTCTCATTTGTCCATTTTCATAGCCTTCTTACCTATCAGTTATCACGAGATCCCTCGGCCGCCTTTAGTTGTCATCCTCTAAAGACCCTGCGTCTGATCCATTTTGCTTACAAAGCACATTTCTCGGAATTTAAGAAGTTTGCCCCGAGACCCAGAGTCTTCCAAACTGTGGTGTTTTTATCCAAGTCAGCCACTGCACCACAGTCGGAAGCACTAGCACTAGCACTCATAATAAGATCAAAATGCTAGGCATAATAGGACTCATGTACACAATCATATCACATCCATGCATTACATATTATCCTCATAGCATAGCATCCGTATGTCTTGTTGTGCATGTGTGATTTGTTCTTTCGTGCCCCGAACTACGTCCTGGTCTGATTCCCCTTGGGATACGTAGGCAGCTCACGCAGAGCATGACCAACACCAACCTCAACATCGTATTTCTATCATTGCATCTTTTGCAATGCTTTTTATCCTAAATCTATAGCCTCCAAAAAGACCTGTCTCTTCAAAACTTTGCACTCGCTTGCGACATACGTTGCCTCGCAAGTTCATGCCAAATAGGGGCAAATTGTAGACACTCCATTTTATCGCCTATCAAATTTAGGAGACCCATAGCTTGGTGGTTCATAATGATAAAAAAAGACTAAAAAAGGACTCATGGAAGCTAGTTCTATTTCTCAAAATGCTCAGAATGACCGAATACCCCTAAAAGCCCAAAAAACTCCCAGATTTGGACCGAAAGTTCTGGAAACATGATATGTCATAAGAAAAGTGATAAAATGAGTTTTAAAGCAAAATTAGATGAAATTGTTAGCTCCCAGAGACCCCCAGAAGTTTCGAAAGTTCCCGGAAAGTCCCTATTGACCGGTTTGACCAAGTTTGACCAAGGTTTGACCGAAATCGTCCAAATTCTTCGAAAAGTTCTAAAATCATTCTAGATCATGTGGAAAGTACTAAAATGAGTTTTAAAAAAAAATCGGACGAAAACGTCAGCTTCTGGGAGCTTCCAAAGGTTCCCGAAACTTCCCGGGAATCTAAGTTTGACCGATTTGACCTAAAAGTTGACTTTGAAACCGGAGCATCGTATCATTTTTCAAACATTTTTCATGGATACTAGAGGTCAATAGCTTTCCAACGGTATATCGCACATAATTTTTGGATTTAAAACGAATTTATTATGAATTTCTAAAGGTGAAAAAGACGATAAAATCGGCTTTTATCGCGGATACCGCAAAACTTTTCAAAGTGACCTATCTCCAAACTATTTTTTTTATAGAAAATAGACTCCATTACCTTTCCAACGATATATCACAAGCTCAGTTTGGAGTTCATATACATTTTCTGTGAATGCGGATGAAATAGGGCCTTTTCGCGAATACCGAAACCTCTGGGGCCCTAAAAAGAATTATCTGAATGAATGAGGAGCAGTGCCGCCGCAGTACTGGCCCACTGTCGTTGCATCACAGGCCCAGTGCCACCGTGGCACTCTCCTCCAGAACAGTCCATTTTTGCAATTTCTTTTGGGGGGTCCATTTTGATTAATTAGAAATCAAAACGACGTAGCTCTATGTTTTTCAGTTATTTGGGACCAATGGTAGTACTTCTAAAACCCCAAAACCACCTCAAATTGGCCTATATAAACCCCCCATTGACTTCTCATTTTGGGGTGTCAAATGCAAGCTTTGAAAAATTTTAGAGAGAAAGTTGTAGAGATAAGGTTAGAGTAGAGAGAAAAGAAGCTTCCTTCTTTGATTTTCAAACAAGAGAGTGAGTTCTAAACTTTGTTTTTACTTCATTACTTCTACTTACTTCACTTTCAATACACCCAACTACCATTTTAGTAAGCATTTGAGAGAGAGGAAGCTTCTTCCATGTCCAAAGTCACCATATATGAGTGAAACACCAAGTTACAAGTCCAAAATCATCATGAATATCATCTATTGATTGCTATATACTTGTTTATTTACTTTGATGTTCATCTCCTCTTATCTCATTTCTTTTTTTCTTTTTCTTGTTTACTTACTAGTTCATCATCATCTAAATGAGGACATGAAGTTTAAGGTGAGTGAATCCTTATGGATAGTAGCTCTTGACCTCAAACACATATTTGATAGATTATGATTACAAACCTCAATACATTCCCATGTATTCTTGAGGTTATTTCCAAAATAAAGCAAGTCTTTCCAACAATCTTGGATATTCTTCAAATGAGGTTGATGTTGATGTTCTAAGGAGTTTTAATCATCTTTGAGTGCTGAAAATTTACTTTCAAAACCCCTATTTCAAAACCCCTCTAAAACCCCAATATTGTGATTCTAAGAAATAAACCTTATTTCTCTAAAAAAAATCTTCAAAACAGTGATTTGTTTGATTTCAAAGAATTATTCTGAGTTCAATACTTAAGGTATAGATGCAAGACCACTTGGAAAGTCTTCTTAACTCATTATAGAACACCCATGATTTTTGGCTTGACTTGAAAGCACTTGAAAGGGGTCCATTTTTGTCCAAACATTCCTTCCAAACATTCTGTTTTTACTATCACAACAGCTTAATTGACTTTCAACTTGTCTTTCAGAAAACTTTTCAAAAAAGTGTGGCCCCAAATTATTTTTTCCTTGAACTTCAGTGTCTTAGGAAACTTTCTGTATAATATGGGCCTCTAGATCTTTTGTTTTCATTTTCTAATATTTTTCAACATTTCAATCGACAGTACGGACTCTATTTCTGAGTAACCTCTATTGTTCATATGATTTCTCTCTTAATAGTTGATGATGCCAGAAATTGGTTAGAGTAAAGTAGAGCAATTTTAGGAGAGAGAGAGAGAGAGAGAGAGAGAGAGAGAGAGAGAGAGAGAGAGAGAGAGAGAGAGACTATTTTTTGTATGTGGTTCGGCCCTGTTAATGAAGGTACCTACGTCCACGGGTGTGTCTGAGCACATTCACTAACAGATCACCGGCGGGCCTGGTGAGCCAACAAAGAGGGGCGACACTACCAGTAATACCGGCCGGGTGTATGTATATAATGGTGAATTATAGAGGTGCTGTGTAGACTGAGAAGTTAGCGGCCCCCTCTATGGGGGGTGAGAGGACTCTTTTTATAGATGTAAGAGACCTACTCATACATGGATAAGGAAATATAATCCTATTGATATAGATTGGCATTAATTATGGGGATTTCCTAATTGGATTAGGAAATAGTGTGCACTTCCCATTAGTCTTCTAGCTAACTGCCCATACTGCTCGGGATCATGCCTGTGGGCCGCTGATTTGAACCGCTCGGTCATAAGATAGAGCCAATTTTGGGTGTATCAATAGTTATTGAAGATTGGCTTTTTGATATGTGTTCTAGACACAATAAGGATGATCTCCATAAAAAATCATGCATTGAAAACATTCCTAATCCTACTTTCTATTTTCCACAAGGTCAAGTCACTATTCTGTCCACTATTCACATCAAGTATACATTTACTTCTATCCTTTGATTTGATGCTTACATGCACTCCAAATTAGTTCATAGGAAGTAGTCCATACTACATTTGTACATATCCCATGATGATTACCTTCATACATTCATTCATATTGTAGATTTCTACGTCATTTTAGAAAGTCCATGTACACAAACACACTACAATCTTTGCACATTCTAGGATCATGCAATGCATCCATGCAAGATTTGGAGCTTTTGTGACTCCTAATCTAAGAAGATTATAAGGAATGAGTTGGATCGTACGTCCATGCTTCCCCTCGATCTAATCGTCCTTTCTCATTCATCCCGGGGATTGAGAGGTCTTCTTTTCTCAAAGATTAACATGCATCATTCTCGTTTGCTAATCATATTTTGATCTCTTTGATTATTTGTTTCAAGAACAATTCATGTCCCCTTTAGATTAGGGAAATTTGATTACTTGATATGTGATTAGATGATTTTTCCTAAGTTTGTTTTGTGTGTGATCTTTCACTTTGTATTGTGTGATACTTGGCTTAGATCTTATGACTGATATCTTATCTTTAGATCTTCCATTTTCAAGATTCTTCTGTGATGTATTATACCTATCATAGTATTAATTGCCGAACCAAACATAGTATAAGATGATTATTTGGATGCTAATTGAGGCTCGTCGAAAGACGGGGCGAGTTTGGGGTGTTTTAGTCGTGACAAAGACTCCTTCCTCTCTCGTACCAAAACCCCGAGCCAAGTTATTTGGTTATGAAAGGCCGGTGCCCTTTATCCGTTTGGGTGAGTCAAATTAGGTTTCTTGGTTCCTTAAAGACCAAGTGGCGACTCTATCTCTATTTTCAACATACCTTCTTTTTCTTTTTCTTTGATCCAAGTCAATTTCAAAACAAACAAAAAGAAAGCGGAATTCCGCGTGTCCACAATGAGACACTTTAATATCCTTCAATCAAAATCAAGTGGTACCCCTACCACATGTATTGGAGAAGCATTTGGAATACAAAATTTGTGAAATGCAGCAAGGAGAATGGTTAAAATATATCATTTCAATACTCATATGCTGATGTGACACAAATGACATGCCATTGGTTGTGCCCAATATGACATGAAAAGTGGTCATGTCAAAATTTGGCATGTCATATGGCATGGGGTTAAAACAACCATGTTTGCTGTTTATGCTATAATATGAAATTGGCATGACATAGGTACGGGTGGCCAATGACCCGCTTGGCCTGTCCAGCCCAACCATACTTTATTCGGGCTTGGGCAAAGAGGTTGGCCCACACAAGCGGGCTTGGCTCTTATTTTTTTAGGCTCGCTCAATTTTAGGGTTGGGCTTGGACATAACAAATGAGGCCCGATTTGACCTGGCGTGGCCCGAGTATTAGTGATATATATATACATATATATATTTATATATATTTATTAAATGTGGCAGCACGCGATTTTTTTGAGGTTTAAAAGCCAATTCACTGGGTAAGTTCACCCAACCCAGTTTACTTAAGAGCCTCACCATATAGATTAATATAAACATACATAAGATACTCAATATATATCTATTCCTATAAGAGTTTTTATTGTATTTTTTTGTTAATAATGTGTGTGAACAATATTTCTAAACACTATTAAAGTGTGTTTTTTTTAGTTTAAGTCCTTCAACAAATAAAAAATAAATAAAAATAATAGCAATGGGTCGGGCCGGCCCGGGCTTGGGATTTGAGATGTTGTTTAGGATCGGACTTGAGCAATCATCTCTAAGCCCGCTATAGGGACGGGCCGAGCTTGGACAAGAGTAAGTACACTTAGGGTGTGTTTGATAACCCAATTAAGTAGTGAAAATAAAAACATTCAGCACTTATTTTGTTTCAGTGCGTTTGATAACGTATTACTTAATTGAAAAAGCAACCAACACTGAAAACTTTAAGTAAAAAATTTCTACTGAAAATAATCACTAAATACAAACTATTTCAATACTTGAAAAATTATTATCAGTATTATAAATTCAATCGCTTAAAATTTTAAATACTTAAAATTCAACAATTAATTTTCATTACTTAATTTTCAATTTTATCAAACACAACCGTGTACTGGCCAGTGGCCACTCCTCGACATAGCGCATTGGGTTGAGATGGTCTAACAATTTTGATGTGGGTATCCTAAAGTGGAGGTGGGATCCACACAACTCTCTAACCTAGGTTAAACCTCAAATCAGTAACACCTTTTATCGTTTGCTTCTCCCTCTCATCTCTGTGCAAAAACCAGTCGATCTCTCGGCTCTTCTCCCTCCTTTCTCCCTTATCTCCGGCCTCCCGATTGGGGGTTCCCTCTTCATCAACGCCGCCGGCGACCCACCACCTCCTCCCTTCCGGCGACATTTAGGTAATGGTTCTCTGTTTCTTTTCTTTTTAAATTTTTTTCTTCTCTCTGTGTTTTTACATTATGAAGGAAAAAAAAAAGTAGTTTAAAAAAAATGTTATGTGCTTAAATTTTTCATTTTTGTTTTTTCAATAGTTATGAATATTTAAAATAAAAAGAGCAGGTTCTTTTTTTTTTTTTTTGCATCAGTTCTGAAAAATAAAAAAAACTGCTTTAATGTTTCCATTTTGTTATTGCATTAGTTATATGAATGTCAACTGCTTCCAGTTTTTTGTAAATGCTCTAACTACATCGGATACTGTTAAATTACGTTGTAGTATTTATATTAACTGCCTCTCTTAAAATTGCAGAGGTCTTCTTTTTTTTTTTTTTTTTTAATTTTTTTTTATATATATTTTAATATAGCTGACAGTATCTACAAAATGAGTAATATTTGGGACACAATTACACAAACACTTACAAACACACTCTATCTCTCTCCTTGGTGGCATGAGAGAGATCGAGTGTGTTTGTAAAGTGTTTGTGCCCCCTAGCATTGTTGCTACAAAATATGAGGTTCCTCTCAGGAGGAACACGTATATGTTACTTTGGTTACCCATACATGACTAATGGCAGAAAGCAGAGAGATGCAGCAACCTGCGCAGATGATTCCTGTGGTGCCTTCATTTCCCCCAACTAACATCACCACTGATCAGATTCAAAAGGTATATTTACATTTATACATATATATATATATATATATATATGAGTTCAATACTTTCCAGCTATTTAAATTTTCTTTCAATTTTTAAATTACTGCTTCATCTTCTGCTCATTGAAGCAATTAGGTTAGCTGTGGGGGTTCTGTTAGCAGGGACGAATGTAGGAAATTGGAGTTGGGGGGACTTGATAGGGCGAAGGGGTAGCGAGATTACGGGGTTTCGAGGGCAGCGCCCCTGAAGTGAATATTTTGGGTCTATTTTTATATATTTTTTGGACGGATGATGGAATTAGAAAGCTTAAAATGATTGACACCAAATGTACAATAAAATGACACATTGTTTGAATGTTTCATACTTGGGATGGGGGCTTAAGTGTAAAATAGAGAATTTTTTAATTTGGAGGGGGGATAAAGTGTAAAAATATACTTTTTTTTACGGTATATATGCTATTTTTCAAAAATCAATAGGGGCGCTTTAGTCCCCCCCTTGCCCCCATCTATGTCCGTCCCTATCTTAGTAATGATCCAAGTTAATTTGAGAGCTAATGGCAGAACACAAAAGGTGTTGTGAACCTTTATTTATTTAATTTTTGTTTTTGGCAAATAAAATACATAGAATTGGAAAAGAAGACCTACCTCTAGGGAAAATTTAGCGTCCGACAATCTAATAAGTGGGTGCATGTAACCCATATTTTTAGGTGTACATAACAAGTAGTTGTTAACTGTAAATCTGTAAGTAATTTGTCATTTTTCTATTACTAGTTGTCTGCCCTATTTTTGAGGTCACACAACTCTATATGATTTGGGCGTCATACCACATTAGTGTGATGACTTGGTTACACACACACAAGTTTTGGAAGACAAAACTGATTGCGTTATTCAATAACAATACTCCTATAAATAGTAGTTTGCCAATGACAAAAAACTCACACTTTGCCAACTACATCTACTACCATTAGCATGTACACACAACGACCCCTAAATACTAGGGCCACTAATTACAAACATTACCTACCGACCTAAAACCATAAACATTTGATCAACTCAATTGATCCCACGTTGGAAACGTAAACAAATGTAGCCCATGCATGTCCCACACTTTAGGCATTTATCAAAAGGTCTATGGTGCTATGGAAAGGGAAGTAATTTCCTACTTATTAGCGAAATTGGCATAACGATTCTTTTATAATCAACTCCAGATGTAGTAATAGACAATCTAATAAGTGGGTGCATGTAACCCATATTTTTAGGTGTACATAACAAGTAGTTGTTAACTGTAAGTCTGTAAGTAATTTGTCATTTTCCCATTACTAGTTGTTTGCCCTATTTTTGAGGTCACACAACTCTATATGATTTGGGCGTCACACCACATCAGTGTGATGACTTGGTTACACACACACAAGTTTTGGAAGACAAAACTGATTGCGTTATTCAATAACAATACTCCTATAAATAGTAGTTTGCCAATGACAAAAAACTCACACTTTGCCAACTACATCTACTACCATTAGCATGTACACACAACGACCCCTAAATACGAGGGCCACTAATTACAAACATTACCTACCGACCTAAAACCATAAACATTTGATCAACACAATTGATCGCACGTTGGAAACGTAAACTAATATAGCCCATGCATGTCCCACACTTTAGGCATTATCAAAAGGTCTATGGTGCTATGGAAAGGGAAGTGATTTCCTACTTATTAGCGAAATTGGCATAACTATTCTTTTATAATCAACTCCAGATGTTGTAATGAATGTCATACTGGGAGACACAATTGTCTCACACTGTTCTAATTATGAGTTTGGTGTGTTATATTAGATGATTGTTGTATTCTATTTTTGAGGTTAGTATATGAACTTATCTATAAATGTAAGTTTATATTTTACCTTTAAGTGGCGGTGATATAGATTTTATTTGCATGCTTTGATTCATAGATTCTTAAGGAGTTTAGTAATTGTACACACATAATTGGATCGAAATTGTTCAATACTACTAAATAATGCATTTATTACAATAACATGAAACATCAGTGCCGCAAATTCAGATGATAAATAATGCATAAAATTGAGTTTAAGAAATTTAGATATGTATATATATATATCTAAAAATTTAGATAATATTTGTTAATCCTTTTAGATTTATTTTTAAAAAAACATTAAGATAAGATATATACGGGTTGTTTTGAAACATGTTTTTATACTTTTGGGGTGAAAGTCTTAATATACTAAAGTGTGAGATAAGTTGGGGTTTATTTTGAAATGTTAGAAAATACTATGGGTAAAAGCTATAAATACACCATACTAAAGGATTTTAAAATTAAAAAACTAACCTAAAGAGAGAGAGAGAGAGAGAGAGAGAGAGAGAGAGAAGAAGAAGAAGAAGAAGAAGAAGACAGAGGAAGAGATGTAAACTTACACACACTGCACACACAAAGAGACTCACATTGACACACACACACACTCTCTGACATTCATACAACGATACACAGCTCCGGTGCTTTAAATCTAGAAAGATGGGGCTCAAAAGAGAGAGAAAACCCTCGACGATGCATGCGAGAATCAGATCTGATACCTTTCTTCCCTTTTCCAAGAATCTTTTTTGACTAGTCTCGATATCGCTGAGTTGACTCGTATTAGACCACACCGAAACCGAGTTGATTCGGCTGATACGACTCGGTATCGGTCGATACTTCGAACCATGGACCCAAGTCAATAAAATTTGTTCCAAACACCCCCCCCCCCCCCCCTATGTGCATTTCTGGGTCCGCCACTGAATTGTGATATGTTCAAAGTTTTTTTTTTGTGGTTGACATATATTCTTATGGGGGCTTGATGATCATTTAGACATTTATCTGTTATGGTAGACAAATTTCAGATATCTAGCTAAAGACCAAAAATTGACAAAATCAGAGAGTTTAATTAGTGAGACCAGCGGTTGTAAGTTTGATCGATTTCATTGAGTATTGCCATTAATTATATTGCTAGAATTTGTTACCATTATGAGCTGATAGATCAATAGGGTGAATTTTATCTCCATTGGTGCCCATGTGATCTACTTTGATATCTAATGGATTATCAAGGTTGTGGAATGGTGGCTAAAGTTGAGAGTTCATAAACGTTTTGTTTACCACAAAAATACCGTATTGGTCCTTCTTGAAAAAGGAGGAATGTTATAGACTTCAAGTGTCTTCTATGCATGTTGAGTAACCATCTTGAACGTCCCTCTTTCCTTAGCCCCATGCTTCTGCACGTGCGCTCTTGTGATAATCATGTGCACTGACTACTGTAAATAGGGGTGTTCCATACGACTGCATTCTTCTGACTTTTTGTGCATGAACTAAGATATTCCCTCTTTTGGCATCTTGCTCACTTTCACGGATTTTTTGAACTTGTCATGGTACATTCTTGCTTCTTCTCCCATTCTCTAGATTGTCTCGATTTTACATGGGACATTCCCTTGAGAATCTCTTATGTGGATAACCTCTCTTTCAGAAGGTGTATTGCTTTCCTATGTACTATCCACATTTAACATCAAGTCATATTTATTTATAATATGATTTCTGCCCTTGCTAAGTCAATCATTGGTACCAAGGTTAACTTTTCCTGAAACCAAAGGAAAATATTTACTTTACTTCCCTAGGAATAGTACTCTCTTCATCTTTCTTGTATATTTATCATCATCGCCAGTGAATCTCCATGGGTCATTAACCTTGATCTCATCTTCTACTTTCTCACTTTGTAAAATGCCGTCTCTTGAGTGTTCCAAAACTTTAGATTCGATTTCAAAAGCAATATTCTCCAATTAAATCAAACCAATATTGATTATATACGTGCCCAAAATGTTGGTACTATTTGAATGAATTAATGTCTGATATATAGAAAGAAAGAAATCGAAAGTTTTTATGATGGGTAAGTTTACGGAAATAATAAAAAGTAAGAGAGAACTGTGAGGTTGTAGAGAGTAAAAGTAAAGTTCAAAAGAGAAAAGAAAAATGTGGGTTTGTACTTTGGAGATTCCTAATATGGCAAGATTGGTTAACATCAATATACTTGTTCAAAGTTATCGTACCACCTCAAGCTACCTGTTGGTCCACCGTTGCAACACCACATGTAGCTACACAATAATAACGAACACTGTATTTAAAGTGAGTAAAGAGAAACTAGAAAGTGAAATGAAAATTTTGTAATGTGCTTTGAATTCATCCTTTCACATGGAGTCCTTGGGAAACAATAAGCAAGTAAAAAAGAAAAGTTGGTGGCTAACTTGGTTTTGAAATACTTTGTTCACAATTTAATTATTTATGGGTTCTGAATGTTTTTGAGTTTGTTTCTTGAATTGATGGATGTGAGGATTCTTTTGAATAAATTGTTGGTTTTTAGAGTTGTTTGGCTTCTATAATTCTGTATACACTACTCTTTCTATTAACAACTTTTGTTGAATTGCTCCATGTCATTTTGATTCCAAATTAAGCTAAATACCTTGACGTGAGCTTTGTGATAATAGTGGTGTTGACAATAAGTAAGCGAGATTCAATGGTTCTCTCCCATGGTTCTAAGTCTTCAAGGTTGCGGTATCGGAGTCCGTTATGATGCCTCAGTGTCGCGGCACTGTGTCCGCTAGATTTAAGGTTCAAAAAAATATGAAGAAATTATGAAAAATTCTAAAATGATCAGAATAACAAAATTGGCCTAATAGATTACCACAATACACAATGTACCAATTATAGAAGCACATGTCATTCAATTCAGACGCTGCCGATCTAGGGTCTAATAATTGTACACACATAATTGGATTGAAATTATTTAATACTTCCAAATAATACATATATTACAATAACATGAAACATCAGTGCCACATGGAGTGTCTTGGTGGTTGGAAATCATCACGTTATTCTCTTGATAATTGAACTCAATATGTGGATATGGAAAGTGAAGGCTCCCAAGAATAGAAGCATAATCTGAAGGTTCAAGTTGAGATGACTATCTTGATGATCCATAATATGGGTTTTGTGGTTGAGAAGGATTCACAGGCTCTGTAGGATGATAGCATCTAGCTCCTCGATACTCAACGCTACTGCTTGAGAATCCATCATGATGGTGGCCCAATTCATAGACACTATAGTCCCCTCCACTGCCCGTGGCAGTGTTGGCTGATGTATCCCGATGCTTCCTACGAGCACGATTGTAATACCCACCAGTACTGGTACTTGTAGATCTCTCAAGCTATCGTACTGGTATTGCTTGACTATCCAAAATCACCGTGAGAACCATATCCATATCCTATACTAGCATGATTTGGTTGCCCGTATCCACCATATCCTTCGTAATCATGAAATCCTATCCCCATAGTATGCATTTGATGATCAATACTAAATACCATAAGATGCGTATGTATCTAATTATCTACTATATGAAGACCCTAAGAGTTAAGATTGTCGTCAAAAACACACACACACACACACACACCCCGACACACACAAACACATACACAATCGCATATCGACACACACACAGAGATCCACACATACATACACACACACATTCACACAGATTGACGAGACCTTACCTTTGGTGGTTGAAGGCGGAAGGGGAAGAAAGATGAAGAGAAGCTTGAAGGCTGGAGTTCTTCTGAAGAACATATTCGAAATTTGAGAGAGAGAAACCCTTGAGAGAGAAGAACAGTCACTTCGGGGTTGGACCTGTCAGCTTCGTCAAACGGTACTCGGATCGAGCGGTTGCCCCTACAGCTTACGGCCAATGCTTGCCATGTGTCAGAGAGTGATTGGTCTGTTTTGGATCTAACGAGACCAGTGCAAATGCAACCGGACAGATGCATCGTAATTGAACCGTCCTATCGCACATTTAATGCGCGCGCATTTTGAGGCACCGCTTGGGCTGCCCGAGGTGATAGCTGGTGGCGTTTTGGCGAGAGCTGTGCAGGGCCATAGGATCTGAGTTAATTTGAACCGTCCATGCCGCCTATATAAGGGACACGTGCATTTTTGCTATTCCTGGGTATACCCAGGGGGTTGAGAGAAAAAAGCGTCCGGTCAAGACCTCCGAGCTCTTTCTTGCGTCTTTTTCTGTAAGTCCTTGGCTCCCCAGTTTCAATTCATTGTACTTTTCCTTCTCATCTTTCATCTTCTTTCCCAAGTGAAACTAGAGAGCACGAATCCACTAGAGCTCGCGAGTGAGTGAGATTTTTTCTTATTAGGTTCATCTTCTTTTTTAGGTCAGGTAGCTCGTCCTCTTTGGTGGAGCGGTTGAACCGGTTGGGGTGTCCTGAGATAGTATTGACCGCGTGTTATGTTACCCTGAGAGCCTTGTACGTCAGGCCCTTTAGGCTTTTAGTCCTGCCCCCGTTTTACCTTCGGCTTGGGGTTAATGACCCATACTTAGGTCGTTGGCTACTGTCTCATACCACCGTAGGAGTTCTAGAAATGTGTCACTCTGGCTTCAACTCGTCATCCCGATCGGAAGACGAACAATCTAGGTCGGGGACCCCGGACACTAGTCTCGATCCATCTGCCGCGACTTTGTCTGACCAACATAGTGAGGGCAGGATTCCCATTCGGGTGTCCGATGATGAGGCGGTTCAGGATCTCCCAGTTGCCTCGGTGTCTAGGGGGTCGGGTGATGAGGCGTCGGTGCCGAATAGCCCCGACGCAGTCTTTTCTTGTGAATCGATCGTTAGCAGCTTGCGTACCCCAGACCTAGGTCGGATCAGGGATAGGTACAATATCCCCGACCATTTTTCCTTGGCCGTACACGCTGGTGGGGCTCATTCCCATTAGTCGGGTTTCGTTACTCTTTACGAGGACGCCCTCATGGCAGGCCTTCGCCTTCCCCTTCACCCTCTTACCCGGGATGTGCTAATATACCTCAGAATTGCTCCCGGTCAACTTGCTCCGAACGGGTGGAGGTTTTTGATGGGGGCTATCTCCCTGTGGCCCTAGATTCTCGGGTATGAGCTTACCATACAAGAATTTTTCTGGAGTTACTGATCGTTCCCAGTACACAGGGAAGCTGGCTTCTTTTCGCTGGGAGCCAGGCAGGGGAGGAGAATAATAGTCAACTGCCCGAGCAACAACGGGGGTGGAAGAAGAAATTCTTTCTTTCAAGTATCCACCCTCGGGCTCTGTGAGAAGGCCCTGGGAATACAGTTGAGGACTTCCTGGGTGGGGAAGTTGAGGAGTAAGCTCCTGTTTTGTCTCTTGTTTTATTTTACTTTGCTGTTGTCGTGGAGCTAACTACCCTTTGTTTTGCAGTGGGATCAGCCGACCCGCCTGGCATTCCCGACGAGTGCCAGGCCAGGATCTTGTCCTAAGCCGAGGACCCTAAGGACGTCAACAAACTGCTGACCTGGACGGGGGATCAGAGGACCTACTACGAGCCCAAATCAGTTTGAGGCACCCGTGTTCCCTCCGATCATTGCTGGTATGTTTTCCGTAGGGATGGCAACGGGGCGGGTATGGGCGCTTCAGTGAACACTCCCCCCGCCCCCGCCCCGCCCTGCGTAGTCCCTCTTCCCGATCCTGCCCTCGCCCCGCCCCCGGGCTGCCCCACCCCGCCCCGGTTAAGATTATTATTATTATTTTTTTTTTGAAGAATTCAAATGGCCTTTTTTAAATTCTTAGAGAACAATGAAACTGCCTACCAAAATTGCTGTTTTCCATGCAAAATCATAACTTGAAAGAAGTCTTAGCCAACAAAGACATAAAGCAAATTTGCCAATGAGCATACATGCGAGCAGACATATATATATATATATATATATATAAATACATGAAAAACACATTTAAATTAAGAGCAGCAATGCAACATGTCTCTAACTATGGTGGGGATAAGCAAAGCCCTGATTTTCCCATCTATCTATTAATATGAAATGAAAGAGAAAGAGTATGTATGTATACTAACACACACACATATATATATATATATATTATATATATATGCTCTCCACTCAAAGATACAGATCCGCACACACTCGGAGTCATGCACGCACAATACACACTCGAACACAGTTACACAGATGAGGGATTGAGATCTTACCTTGAGAGTCCGATCAGATCTAATGGTCAGAGGAGAAAGAGATGAGATCTCTGGTGGTCTTGACCGAGTGACTCTTGAAGAGGCGCTAAACAGATGCAAGAGAAATGATTCATGAAGCCCTAAAATTTGTTTGGCACAATTTATAGTAGGAGGGTACAAGGGTAATACACTGTAACTATTAGGGATAATAATGTAAATACAAGTATATTCGGGGCGGGTTCGGGGGATTTGCCCCTTACCCCGACCCCGACCCGACCCCGACCCGGGTTGAGAAAAAGTCCCCCATACCCGCCCCTACCCCGAAGTAGTCACCCCCATACCCTACCTATTAGGGGCGGGGCGGGGCGGGGAACCCGGGAAACCCGCCCCATTGCCATCCCTAGTTTTCCGGCTATTTTCTGATTGCCTCGCTATTCGATCAATTTCGCGTGCGATTGACATGTATCTTTCCTTGGTTTCATAGAAATGGCTCCCAAAGACGTGGCTGCTCTGAAGGAAAAGGAGGCTGCTTTGGCCGTCCGGACTGGCCAGAGGAGAAAGTGGCAAGGCTCCACTGGGGCCAGCAGCTGAAAAGGCTTCACCAAGGGCCCCGCACGGTGGAAGAAGCAGTTGGGACATTAGCTCCCGAAGTAACCGTCGCTGTTGCCCCCGCACGCCCTGCTGGCGCCGTACCGGTTTGGGAGCCGACCCCCCAAGTTGAAGCTGCTGCGCCATCCAGGCCACACGACGTTTCGGCTGGGATGCCGGCATTGCAGACTGCGGACAAAGTTTAAGCGAGGGTCCGACCTGGGGTGCTGCAGGCTCAGGTTGATAAGTGCTCCGGTCTGGACCCCGAGGCCTTGATCGGGTGGCTATACAGTGTCAGCCATATGGTGAGTAGCTTCGCATTCATTTTCCTTACACACTTGCCCGCGGTAACTGATGGTTTCTGTTTCCACCCTGCAGCTTAGTTGTTTGGCGGTAGGGGTTAAAGCTTACCTACCTGGGGTGGCTGAAAGACTGGCTATCGCTGAGACCGCCTTGTCTGCTGAGAAGGCGGCGCGGGAGGCCTCAGACTTTGCTCTTACTGTGGAGGAGGAGAGAAGGTGAGGACATTGGCCCTGGAGTTGGGAAGGCTGCAGAAGCTAAGGAGGCAGCAAAGGTCGGGAAGGAAGCCGCAGAAGCCGAGAAGCTTGCTCTCTCTGAGGTCATTGCTGCCCAGGAGGAGAGGGCGAAGGACGCCGAGGAGGAGTTTAAAGCTGGCTTCCTCACGGGCTATGTTGACCTGACCCAGCGGGCGGCTTCTGACTATCCAGACTAGGACCTCTCGGGCTACTCTTGGGCCGAGTCCGACTATTAGAAGGAGGAACAGGCTGCTGAGGGGGCCGTCGCTTAAGATGCACCAGTTGAGGACGCTGTTGCCGGGGATGAAGTGGTCGTGGTGGACGACTCTTAGTCCCCGGATTGCATGTTTGTTTCCTTTCCTTTTGTGTTTTTTTTTTTGGAGGCTACTATAATTGCCCCTAGGCACTGTATTTGTGTGAACTTTTAATGACAATGGCCCTCCGGGGCCACCTTTTTGCCATTTGTTGTCTATTTAACTTCAGATTTCCTGCATTTGGTTGTGATTGTGACTGCCTGTGTCTGACCGGCTGTTAGTCTTATTAGGACCCTGCCTTAGCAAAAGGTTTATGATTGTAATCGGTAGGAAACGCTTTGTCGTTAGGGACTCGTAGCGCCTTTAGGCCTCGTTTGTTTCGCAGGACTAACAGGGGACAGAGGGGGATTGGACTAGTAGTCCATTTTAATCGAATAGTCCGGTGTTTGGCATGGCTATGGAGCACGGGACTAATTGTCCATTTTAAAATAATAGTCTCCCATATGGGGGACTAAGTTATACCATGGGGGAGGTGGTATTAGTTATCCCAGGACTATGTTTTATAAAGGACTAATTGTCCAATCCCGACTCCGTCATCCAAACGTGGCCTGAGATTCCTGAGCCATTGACAGCCGGGGAGTCCTTAGGTCCTGTCCGGGGTAACTCTGGGCACTGTAGGTACACGGGACTGTATTAAGGGTGATTTACACTTAGTTCCGAATCCAGTTAGTGGCTGGTGTGATTGTCTGTTTAATTCATTGTGCCCGCCTGCCCCCCAAGCTTTTGCTTAGGCGGGGGTCTGTAGAGACAATGATCGTAGGTAACCGACCTAGAATGTTGGTAGATCCAGGGTCTTTTTAAGTTTCCTATCATTAGCCACCTAGGAGGATTTGCCCCCATTGTGGGTTATGGACCTAAGTGTAACCGATGCCTCGGGTGAGATCCCGAGGTCTTTTTGGTGCCCGGGTGAGATACCGAGGTCTTTTTGGTGCCCCGGGTGTGATCTCGAGGTCTTTTTGGTGCCCCGGGTGTGATCCCGAGGTCTTTTTGGCGTCATGGAACACTGTTAAGGAACGCTTTTTGGAAACGAAGAAGCCTTTTATTCAAACTGAAAAACTACTTGGAAAGAGCTACAACTTTGTGTAAACATAAGAGCCTAACCAGTTCTATTCCACAGCTTACTGAAAATACTTCCGTTGATGCTCCACGTTCCAGGGGTGTGACAGGTCCTATCCGTCTAGTGTTTGCAACCAATACTTCCGTTGATGCTCCACGTTCGGGATGCTCGAGCATGCCTCTTTTTGGCCTACTGTGAGTACCCTCTGCCCGACGTTCCTCCAGAGATCACGTTGATATGATCGAGGGGTTGCGGCTGCTCGAGAGCTCGGGTGTCTGGCCGAGGTCGTCTATCCGCGGTGACAAACTCGGCGAGGTAACCCTGCTCGATCAGCTTCTCAACGACAGTCTTGAACTTAAAGCAGTCCTCTGTTTCGTGACCATGATCTTTGTGGTGCTGGCAGTACTTGTCCCGATTTCTCTTCTCGGGCGGGCTCTTCAGCTTTGTCGGTTGTTTGAGCAACCTCTGAGTCTCGGCGGTGACCATAACTTCGTAGATAGGCCGGGAAATAAGTGTGAAGGCGATTGGGACCTGATCCCGACCACCTCTTTACTGATCTTGCTTCAGCTTCTTTCCCGAGCCCTTCTTAGAACCCTCGCGTTTCCGTTTGGATTTTGGAGACTCATCTCCTACGAAGCTGCCGCGCTTAGACTTCAGGAACTCTTCCGTGTCAATGTATTCCTAACCCTCTTCGAGAGTTCAACCAGGGTAGCCGGTCGGTCATGGTGGAACGACGTGGCAACCTTGGTGTGCTGAACCCCCGAGCAGAAGGTTGTGATCGCGACCGTTTCGTTTAGGTTGCGGGTCTGAAGCTTTTGCTGCTTGAAACGGTCGATATAATCTTTCAGGGATTCTCCCTTCGCTGCTTGACGGCCAGCAATTGGGTGTCTAGCTGTGATCGATCGAGCATCCCCACGAACTGGCTGACGAAGAGCTTGCTGAGCGCCTGAAATCGTCGACTGATCGGGGTTTTAGTGCGTGGAACCACTGTGCGGCTGAACCTTTGAGGGTGTTGGGAAAGGCTAGGCACAACAGTTCGTTCGTGTTGGTAGCTAACGCCATCTGAGTCTTGTAAGTCCGAACATGATCGATCGGGCTCCCCAAACCGTCATAAGAATTGAGATGCAGTTGCTTGAACTTGCGAGGAATGGGGAATCTTATGATCCGGACAGTAAAGGGCGACTTGGTTTCAGTGTTGGTGTAGTCGCAACTTGGCCTGCGGTTCAACTTCTCAATTTGCTGTTGCAGGTCGTTGATTTGGGCCCTGACGTCCTCCTTTCCGGTCTCCTGAACTGTATCTGTGCGGTAGGTCGGGTTGGATGACAAAGCCTCTTCTTCAAAGTGCGTTGTCCTCAGGGATGGGGTATGACTTCGACTCTGAGTAATCGTGTGCCTAGGATCCCCACGGCTCCTGGTCGGGTGTTCTCGGGCTGATTCCTGGGCCGTTTGCTCTCGCCTCTTCCTTCTGGCGGCGCGCCTGCTGTTGATAATCTCTCTGGCATCTCCCACTCGGCTTCGGTTGGCCCGGGCACGTTGTCAGGTCTGCTTGGGACCACGACTACGCTCATCGTTCCCGGACCGCCTCAAAACCGGAGGGGATACTGGTGCTGTATGGGCGCATTGTCGAGTTCGCTCGGGCACGCAATCACGTGCGTCGTTTCCAAATTGATCCTCGACTTGAGGGGGCTTATCCTGTCGGGCCAGTAGCGCCTCGATTTGCTGCTGGGCCTGACCCTGACCCTCCAGGAGTTGCGCGAGTCGCAATGACCTTCTCGGAGGTCATGGAGGCAGTCGGTTGGCCGGCTTGTGAATCCGCCTGACCTGTCGGGGCAATAGCCTTCTTACCCTTCTTTGGTGGTATGTTGATCAGTCACAGATTTGTTTTGGAGAAAGCTTGTCACAATTCCCACAAACGGCGCCAAGCTGATGATGCCAAAATTTTGTTAAGAGAGAATAAGAGGGGTGAGACAAGAATTTGTATGTGGTACGACCCTGTTAATAAAGGAACTTACGTCCAAGAGGTGTGTCGGAGCACTTGCACTATGATATGTGTGTGAGTTCTTTAATGATGTGCATGAGATATATGGATGGGTATAACACGTAAACATGCTAGTACAAGTGGAAAAATAGTTAAAATATAATAAAATAATGCAGAAAGTGTAGTAGAATAATTATGTATAAAAATGCAGTAGAGAAATGGGAATCGAAGATGACATAGCTCGAGTGAGAACTAAGGTAGCCCCAAATGAGAGAGAGAGAAAACAGGAATCATCGGGGGTCTTAGATGGAGGTGGTAGTATGTGGTAAGTGTTTAATGGAGCCTTGGAGAGTTTAAGGTAGGTGGTGGAAGGTCAAGAGGTAGTTGGTGGAGACCAAGTGATGACCAAGGGTTTTTTTTGGAGGGTTTACGGGCAAGTGTAAATGTCTGAAGTGTAGATTCAGATTGAGTTATCACTTGGTTAGACCGAGTTGGACTGGATTAGAGCTTAAGATCTAGGTCCTTGAATGTATTGAATGGGGTTGATATTTATACAGGGTTTGTAAGGCTTTTGGTACAGTTGGGAGTAGCTGAGTTAGTGTCTTTGGAGTGGTTCGTCTGTTGGAGGTAGATGGGGGACTTAAATGCGATGTGGACAAGGCAGTGTGTTGAGAAGGCACGTGATATATGAGAGGAGGTCTTGTCGACTGGTGGTGGACCAATACCATTGGTCAGTCAATGGGAGGGGAAGGAGGAGGAATACTATTGGTGCAGAAGATTCAGCGAGGGAGGTAACCTAGGTTATCTATTATTGGTTCGAAGGTTTAAGTTAGGGAAAATATCAAAATGCTTTTCTATTGGTTTGACAAGAGGTATCATCACTTGGAGTGACAATTCGGTATTGTATATCAATGGTTTCTATTGGTGCAGAAGGTTAAGCATTGGGGTTCTTCGAGGTCATACAAAGCTGAAGTGACTAAGCACGGTGAGAGTCAAAGGTTTTAGCTGGTCTTGTGGTCATAGGCCTCTAATTGGTTGTGAGGTTGGAGGGGGGGCAGGGCACCTGACGCTGGACACGTGTCTCACTTTCTCTTTAGGACTAACCCTATCTTTTCCTGTGAGGCGTTTAGGTAGGAGAGATGCCCCTGGTTCTAGCCAACGATCCATGAGCTCTCGAATTCCCAGTGGACATGGCCACCCTTAGTACTGCTTCATGACCAAGGGTGGGGAATCCACTTGTAAGTGTGTGCTTGTGTGTAATACAATGTTATGGCGAGTATCTAGGAGAGATCTGTTGCGGCATGTGAGGTTTGTGAGCGACGTGATTGAAAGCGAGTGGTTATTCCAATCGATGGCCAATTCCATAGCGAGTGATTATTCCAATCGATGGCCAATTCCACAGCGAGTGGTCGATTGTGAGGGACCTTCTAAGGTGATATCCACATGTTAAATAGGTGGTGGTGGATCGAGAGTGGAGAGAGCAACATGTGAAAATGGGGCCACTTTGCTTTGGGGTAGGCCTTCTTCGTAGTGGGCTTCGTTTGTGGTTATTCTGAAGTAGGCCTCAGAGTTGGTATTCTGAATTATGAGGTGGGTATTCTGAGGTGGGCTTCTGAGATGGGTATTCCGAGGTGGGCCTTTAGAATGGGCATTCTGAGGTTGGCTTCGGAGTAAGTTCTTCTGAGGTGGGCTTCAGAGGGGTACTCTGGAGTGGGCTTTGGAGTAGGTATTCAGACATAGGCTTCTCCTTGGAGTGAGCCTCAGAGTAGGTTATTAGAATGGCTCCTCTGCGGTAGGGTAGACGTGCATAGACTTGGACTGGGCCCATGGTGAGCATATAGGTAGAGCCCATAATTGGTGGCTATATTGAATACATGTGGAGTCGTTGGTGACATGTGCTGGTCAAACTATGTGAGTTGTTGACCATTACCTAGATTATGAAATCGCCGGGAGTCTTTGGTGAACCAACAATGGCTTGGAGCTACCAGAAACTGGCCGAGCAGAGTATGAGTGCAATATAAAATTACGATTCTGTTGGGTAAGAATCCGATCCCCTTGAAAGAGGTGAGTGTGCTCTTTTATAGATACAAGAGTCCACTCGTACAAGGTAAGTAGCCTGATTAGGCAGTTCAATCAAATAGGGACTGATTAGCACAAATCATGGGAGTCTCCTAACAAGATTAGGGAACTATCTGCTCTTTCCACAAGTCTTCTAACTGAGATAGGAAACTGTCTGGGACGTTCTAGAGCACGCCATGAAGACTTCTTGGACAACCTCTGCAACGGGGCGGACCCGGGCAGAGTTCTCGACCCGCTGGCTGGGGATCGGGCGATACCGAGCGGTTTTGGATACACGACTCGGGATAGCCACGCATCGGGCGCAATTAACGGGCCACCTGGCACTCCTTGTTAAGTGGCTGAGATTAACCCTTGATGAATGTTTTTGTACATATCACCAAATAACAGGATATTCATTATTCACCCCTTGAATTTTGAATTGTTCTTAATGCTAGTCCATGTATGAGAGACCCCTAACCTCCAAAAGATGAATGCACTAACTGTGTGAGAAGTAATTCGTAATATCCTATCTTGCTTTCTTGTTCTTCTTTTGATTATAATTTGAATGTATGTTACTCTGCAGAGAAGGCTTGGAAACCTTAGATATATAGTCAAATTCTGCCTAAGCATGTATACCCCAACCTTATCGTCGTTAACTCCTAAGATACATGGGTTAGCAATGAAGCACGGACACAAGTACATGTCGATATGACACAAATTCTAAAAAAATTACACGTCGGCACCGCAGGAAGTGTCGTGTATGTGTGTCGGACACAACATGCGATGCGGTACCTTCTTTGAAGTGTTCGTGCTTCCTACCCTAATAGTAGCTTATAGTCTTTTCACTTATTTTGCAATGGTGGTTATAACTTACGAACAATTGGTAGTAACCGTCAGTGAGAATATGGAGGAGAAAGAAACTTTTATAACCAAAAAAACAATCTTGTCACCTTTGGTGAAAACATATAGGAGGAAGAAGTGTTTATTGTCTTGAATTTCACTTGTTTGGTTGACCAGATTTTGCAAGTGATATCATATAGTTTTGGACAAATTGAAGTATTGGGAATTCAGGCACAATCTAAGAATTTTGGAAAAGTCTAATCAATGACGTTTCGTTGTGAGATTATTTTGTATCGTACTCTTACTTGCTTTTGGATATGGTTTTATAGACTGTAATATCTTCAAAATTTAGCTTGAGAACATTAACTTTCTTAATCACAATCTTTTTGGTGCAGAGTTGAGGCTAAAAACAAAACTTAGGAGCTTAAAAATTTTTCTTCTTTATTCATAAAAATAATTCAAAATAATTATACTTTTGGTCTATAGTTCTTTGTTTAATACTGATATGTTGTGTATCTACAAAAATTGATAGTCGGCAATAGTTAATCTTATGGTTCCTTAGTTTGGAGACATTGTCGTGGAGTCTAAGTTACATTTAATGGCTATGATTTATGGATTCAGTCATTGTTGTAGAACTTGATCATGAACATGGAATATTAGAATTAATGATTCCCAAAAGGCAGAACTTGGGTGAAGAACCATAAATCTTGAACTGCTGAAATGACGACTTAATGAGAGGTTCCAGTTTTTCAGAAAGGGAAAGGTTTGAACCTGAAATAAAGCGAGAGACTGCTGCCCCAGTTAGATCGTTATGCGAACCTAGTACCATAAGGATACTCCACAAATCAGATAATGCTTTTGTTAGAGCAATAGCTGTTGAAAAATCTGTGATAATTCGATGAAGATGGTGAAGTATACTAAAACTCTGCCTTGTTTATTTCCATCAATGTTGCCCAGACTCGGGTACATAATGCTTTTGTTAGAGCAATAGCTGTTGAAAAATCTGTGATAATTCGATGAAGATGGTGAAGTATACTAAAACTCTGCCTTGTTTATTTCCATCAATGTTGCCCAGACTCGGGTACGTGTGTCGGGTGTGGATATGAATCCGGGAGTCGGCTTGGTAGACCCCAATATTTTAGGATAAGGGGACTTGGCCATAAAGGATCCAAAATTTTGGTACCGGTACAAGGACACTTCAAACAAAAAATAGAATAAGACGTATGCTTAAAGTTAGCTTAATTACTTGTAGTCACTGCTCTAAATGTTTACTATTTAATTGCAATTATAAAACCTAAAAAGCATAGCATTATTTTGCTTTTATTATTATTTGCACATGATTTTGACATAGTATAAATAATTTTTGGAGAAGTAGCTCTACTTAGAGGTCTGTAAAGTCAACACTAGGAGAGAGGGGTAGAGGAAGTAAGGTATGGGTCAATTAGCAAGCCATGTCCGCCAAGGTACGAAATAAGTCCGGCACGTATCCCATGTCGGTATCCTTGTCATTCCCACGTCGACACTAACACGGCACATTTTATGCCAAGTCCAGGTAACGTAGATTTCCATTGCCCCGTACGCACGGTGCGTGTTTCTGATAGAGTTTGAAGGTTCTATCTCATCCTAACCCTCGAATGACACTGCCCGACTATTCTTTCTTTTTCTTTTTCGATGAAACTGGTATTTCACTGGATTATATATTGCAGGTTGTGCTTTGTACATGCATTTTTGGTGAAGATTGATGTAGTATGACCTTATTTAGTGTTTTTGGTTTTTAGCTTTGATCAGCTAAAGTTTGTGATGATACAAGTTGTGTCTTAGTGTCTTTATTGCTTTGGGGCTTGGGTCTTGGATTTTTTGTTTTTAATATACGAACGATCATATCCTTACTTGAATTGATGTGTCCTTTATGGTATGTATGCGGATACCTTTCTCATTGCATGACACAGTATCTTGATGAGAACAAAAAACTGATTCTGGCTATATTGGATAATCAAAATCTTGGAAAACTTGCTGAATGTGCCCAGTAAGTGTCTCTCTCTCTCTCTCTCTCTCTCTCTCTCACACACACACACACACACACACACACACACACACACACACACACACTAACATATCTTTCTGTTTATAGTAGTCTTGAACCTGTACAACATATTCCCTTTTTGAAGTTTACCTTCCTTATGCTTTAATATCCTGTTTGGGATTTACAAGATGTGTTATGTCAGGATTCCTGATGAACATTTTGCACATTTAGTCACTAATTCCACATTGATTGAGCAATAACTTAGGTATATGGGAGAGTCTATGGCTCAAATTTGGTATGGCGCAAATTTATGATTGTCTATGCATTGTTGTCTTCTCATTATAAACTGTTCTTTCAGGTTGTTCTTGGTTTGCGTTCCAACTTCTTGTGCTATCACTTGTAAAAAAAGACTGATGGGTTAACGCTCCGTTTGTTTCGACGTAAAATGTTTTTTGGAAAATGTTTTCATATTTTCCGGTGTTTGGTTGCACTATGAATTATAGGTAAAACATTTTCCCTAGAAAATAATTTACACACTTTCAATGAAAAACAACTTGCGCCATAAAAGCTTGTAAGTCGTCCTAAGCGACTTGCTAAAAAATCGGGACTAGGGACACAACACAATGAAGCTTGAATCCTTGAAGAATGTTTCCATTCCTCAAATCTAAGGTGGGCCCCATTACGTACCTTGGTACTCCCTATTCTGACTACCACACTCTCTCTCTCTCACACACACACACACAGAACTCCTTGCCTCTCATCCCTCAACTATGTGTTGCTCAAAATCTATCCTTACTGTCAAAAATAATAATTTCTCTTTACATGTAACTTATGACCATGGGTCCTTTTATGGAAAATGCTTTTAGCAATTTAGCCAAGCACCATAAAACACTAGGAAAAAAAATATTTTACATGAAAAATAATTTTCGAGGTTAAACATTTTACGTCAAAACTAACGGAGTGTTAATGAGTTTTTTAGGATTTTCCATGTTGACGTGCCCATGTCATGTCGTATCTGTGTCGGCATGTCCGTGTTTGTGCCATAGTTATTTAAGGCGCAAGGCGCACTTAGGCGCAAATGCCTCTCGGGGCCTAGGCGCAGGCATAGAAAAAAAATGAGCCTGAGCGAAGTGAGGCGCACTTCAAGAAAACTTATAAGTTAGATATGTTTGAGCAAATATCAGAACTCAAAATTAACATGTATATACATATAAATTGCTAAAACATCGATGTAATGTGCATTTTGACCTATTAGCTCAATTGGCTAGCTAGTAAGTTGTCTCCATGTTGCTTCACAAAATGGAGTCTTAGAATAACACAGTGAAGACCTAATCAGGAATAAAATTATGTCAAAATTTTATTATGTAGATTATTTGTACAACTAGGCTTTTCCCTTTCTTTCTCTTTTCGTTTCCTTTCTCTAAAGGCGCAACTAGAATATTCTTCTATTTTCAAAAGTGACCCATGTGTTTTGGAAGTTGTAATGACCTAATGGGTCTTAATATGGGTCCAAGATTATAAGAGGTGCGTCATGAGTTGAGTCTAAATTTAATGTTATGTGAGTATGATAGTCTCATGCCTAATTAAGTCATTGATGCATAATTTTGTTGAGGCGCGGGCTTTGAGCCTTGGCCTTTAACAAAAAGGCGCAAGACAGGTGCGCCTGGGCAGGCAGGCCTGTTTGAAGGGGCCTCGTCTAGGGTAAGGTGAGGCGCAAAGGCTGAGCCAATCTGAGCCTGAGCCTCAGGCGCGCCTTTAACAACAGAGGTTGTGCTTCATTGCTTTTAGTAAGTAATGGTCGAAGATATGCGAAAGGCCCTATTTATGTTGTAGTGATCTTCAAAAGTGATGGACGCATTAGGGGGATGCAACATTTTTTATTCCTGGGGAATTAATTGTAAAGTGATGATCCAATTTTTGGTAGTAATGATCCAATTTGTGTGCATGCATGAAATTGCATTCCCTTAATCACGTGTCTGTGAGACATTAACTTTCTGTTTGGTTCATGGATATAGTGAGGGAAAAGAAAAGGGAAGGGAAAACAAGAAGGAACACTAATTCCATCGCATTTTCCCTCGTGTTTTCCTTCATGCTTAAATAACAAATATTAATGTGCTTGTGGCCTTTGACGTTATGCATCATCTTAAAACAAAATCAAAAGGTAAGGTGGGGGCTATGGCTTTCAAACTTTACATGATGAAGGCTTACGATCGTGTTGAGTGGAGATTTTTACGAGGGGTGCTTGAGGCTTTGGGTTTTACTGCTTGGTGGAAATCTCTTGTTATGGGTGTGGTTGAATCTCTCTTATAAGGTAATGGTTAATGGGGTTCCATCCAATACTATTGTCCCGTCCAGAGGTATTCGTCAGGGAGATCCTCTCTCCCCCTACTTATTTAATCTTGTGTGACGAGGAGGGCCGACTTCCCCATCTTTTCTTCGCCGACGATAGCTTACTTTTTTCCAGAGCCTCGGTGGAGAACTGTCAAGCGATCTTGGATATCATCAGGTGCTATGAGGTTTCCTTGGGACAAAAGGTTAATGTCGACAAGTCAAGCATTTATTTTAGTCTGAATACGAAAATGGATGTTTGGGATTGTCTTACTAGTATGCTAGGGGTCCAAGTGGATTGACAACTTGACTAGTATCATGGTTTGCCTTCATTAGTGGGGAAGTCGATGAAACAAACTTTTCATTCTATTCGAGATAGGATTCAGCACAAGGTTAAGGGCTGGAAGGAGAAATTTCTATCACGGGGTGGACTGGAAGTGCTTATCAAATCGGTGGCCCAAGCTATCCCGAGTTATGCCATTAGTTGTTTTAAGCGTCCGGCGGCTATGTATATTGATATTACCCGTATTTTGGCGAGATTCTGGTGGGGACAACATGATGATACGAGGAAAATTCACTGGGCTAAGTGGGACTCGCTGTGTGACACTAAAAGGTTCAGGGGCCTCGGTTTTTGCGATTTAGAATGCTTTAACAAAGCCATGTTGGCAAAGGAAGCTTGGCGCCTTCTGCATAACCATGATTCTTTATTTTATAAAATTTTCAAAGCTAAATATTTTCCTAATTGCACCATTTTGGAAGCGGGTGTGGGTTTTAATCCTTCGTACGCGCAGGGGCGGAGGGAGGGGTGGCCAGGCGAGGGCCACGGTCCCCCCAAGGTTTTCTAAAATTACACTTTAGTATATATAGTTTTTGAAATTTTAAATTTTTTATTAAGATTGCCCCCCCCAAAATTGATATGATTATTATCTAACCCCCCCAAAAATATTAGCTGGGCTCAAAATTAGAATTTTGTATCTAGTATATATTGGCCTAATTGTAATCGAATCACCCAACAATTGAAATAAAATATATAATATGCTGTATTGGCCTAATTGTAATCTAAACACAATCTAAATATTTAAGTCAATAATCTTTATCCACACTTGCTATTCGAACTCAACCCAAGTTATTTTACCATATTACTCTCTTCCATCTCATGTACCATTGAACCCACCCCACATTGTTTTATCATCATTGCAAATTTTACAAATTAGCACTTAACATAAAAAAAAATGGTGAAACCATTGAACCCTCACCAAATTATTTTGTCATCATTGTAAATTTTACAAATTACTAATTAGCACTTAACATTAAAAAAAAAAAAATTAGTGATACTCTATAAGCATTGTGGAATTATAAATAGACCCAAAAGATTTCGCCTTGGGGAACCCCCGTGTGATTCTAGACCCTCTATACACGGCCCCCCAAGTTGTAAATCTTGGCTCCGCCCCTGCGTGCACGTGGAGAACTATTTGAGGGGTGAAAGATATTCTTAGAGGTGGGGTTCTCTAGCGTGTGGGTAATGGGGGATCTATTAAGATTGGTGTTGATTTGTGGCTACTTGTTCTATCCTCGTTCAAACCTTGCCCACCTATGCCATCAATTTTGAAAGAAGGTTTGGGGCGGGAACTCATTGACCCTGCTGAGTGGACATGGAATGAAGCTTTGGTGTAGGATATTTTTATGCCTCATGAAGCCAAGATTGTGCTTAGTATTCCCCTCACGGAGGATAGTTGTGATTACTCTCGTATTTGGCATTGGGATAAGAAGGGTGTTTTTTGGTTTGCTCTGCCTATCACGTTGCTAGATGATTGAAATCTAGTGGTGTTGGAAACTCTAGTGGAGAGCCGAATTTCCATGGGACCATCTTTGGGGTATCAGGTTACCGAACAAAAATAAACACTTTGTTTGGCATGCCATTAAGGGTTTTTTCCCTTGTAATGACGTCCTTAGAAGGTGCAAGGTTGAGGTTGTGGTTGATGCGCAGTGCATTTTATGTGGTGCGGAGTCTAAATCGCTCACTCATATTCTGAGTGGTTGTTTCAAGGCTCGGAATGTTTGGTGTGGACTTAAAAGTTTGGGCTTGCGATTTGAGGATTGGGTGGAGCATATGCTACTTCATGAAAAGGAGGATATTAGGCTCAAATTCCTTCTTGGTGGTTGGCATATTTGGTGTAGTCGGAACAAATGGGTCAAGGAGGGTGTTCGCTTTGAACTGGAAAAGGTAATTTTTTCTGTTGAGGAATTCTTATTGGAGTACAACGAAGCTCAAGACAAACTTCATGGGGTGGAGGGTGCGGCTGGGATTGCTGTTCGGGTGGGCTTGCCTCTAGGTGGGTCCCTCCACTGGAAGGCACTTTCAAGCTTAATGTGGATGCGGCTGTGTTTGCGAGCATGAATGCCATGGGTGTGCTTCGGGATACGAATGGATTTGCGGTGTGGGCTTTCACTGACTTTGTGGGTGGGGTGGTGGATCTTTTGACAGTAGAGTGTCTTGCTGTTTTTCGGACAGTTAGGGAGTCGGAGCGGCATGGATTCACAGGCTTCTTGGTGGAGTTGGATTCTAGTACGGCTGTGCATGGCTTGTGTGGAAAGGAGTTGGATTTGGCGCCTTTTGGTCATATCCTCTGTGGTACTCGAGACAGACTTCGTAGGATGAGTGTTTTTTCTGTTTCTCACGTTCGTCGTGCTCGTAATGGAGTTGCCCATGGTTTAGCAAAGTTTGCTTCTGTGCTTAGGGGTACCCAAGTATGAATGGGGGGATTTTCCTCATTTCATTCAGGATCTTTTGGTATTTGATTTATAATGTTGCTTTCTGTTTTCATAAAAAAAAAAAAAAAAAAAAAAAAAAAAAAACAAAAACAAAAAGAAAAAAGGAAGGGAGATTACTCACAACATTCATAATATTTACTATGTTTCTCAACTTATTATCTTTTCTTTTCTATTTTCCTCACTGTTTTCCTCGTTAACCTAACTCTTGTAAGGTCTAGTCCATTCAACTCCTTAAAACCCAGGTGTTAAGGAGAGGCTAACTGAAACCTTATAGACCGCACAGAGGGGCCATAAATGGACGATGTAGGACATTCCAACACACCCATTGGACCACAACAGCCGGACACTCGACACGCCGGAAGACAAGCCCAACTAAGCTTTGATACCACTTGTAAGGCCCAACCGATTCAGCTCCTTTAAAACCCAGGTGTTAAGGGGAGCGGAACTAAAACCTTATAGACCGCACAAAAGGGCCATAAATGAGCGATGTGGGACATTCCAACAACTAACAAGGGAAAATGTTTTCCCTTATGTTTTATTTCTTTCCTTTGATGAATCCGCAAACCAAACAAAGCCTAAAGCTCAATATGATTCATGGATTTAGAGAGGGTAAGGAATGGAGAACACTTTTTGCTTTGGTTGGATAATAAGGAAAATAGTGACAAATAAGAAGGAAAAGACAATATAGTGAGAAAAAAATTATTTTAATTTAGATTTTGTGAGTAACTTCCCTCCCTTTCTTATGAAGTTACAATTGTTGAGGCTTGATATACATTATTGGGCTCATTCTCTAGCAACGTAAGCTTTTACAACAACCAGTCAAAGCCTTGTTTGTCGGAGGTCTAGTCTCCGTCCGCATTTTGGTGTGCATATTTGAACTTTTCTATTTGTCTCCAATATGATTGAGTCTAGTGTGTTGCCACTCCATGCGTAAGTCGGGGATGCACGTGAGGGAGGGTGTTGAAGCTTTTGATATACATTGTTGCTCATTATCTAACATCATAAATTTTTAGAGAAACTGGGACTTGACACCAGTTATATTTTGAAACTTCAATGTTTTAAGCATAGAGGAAAACACAAGGGAACTTGTTTTCCTTCGCTTCTCTAAATTTGCAAACCAAACAGAGGCTGAATGGATTTGTGAGGTTCTTCACGACTGTCTCTGACTTGTAGTTTCACATTCCGTGGGGCACTGAATTTTGGATGATGTAGGTACCAAGCCCAGCTTCAAAAGAATTTGATGTATTTAGCCGCAATTGCTGATGCCCAGCCACAAGCACCAACAATTCCGACACAGGTGCTTTCTCGTAAAATCAACTGCTAATGTTTCAACTATGCATCATCGTATTTGTCTTGTTAATATATGTATCATTACTTTACAGATGGCTCCACATCCTGCAATGCAACAAGGAGGGTTTTACATGCAGCATCCTCAGGCAGCTGCCATGGGTCAGCAACCGGGGGGTATTTTCCCCACAAAGGGGCCCTTGCAGTTCAATAACCCACATCAAATGCTGGACCAGCAGCAGCAGCAGCAGCTTCTACACCAGCACCAACAAGCCATCCAGCTGGGCCAAATGGGTACAAGACCCGGTGCCGGTGGGCCCAACAACGGCATGCACTCCACGTATCCCGAGGCCACTCCAAAAACTGCAGGCCCAAGTGACATTCGTGCGGGTACCAAGCAAGATGCCCCGGGAACAGGAGCTCAGTCAGCTGGAGCCGATGGTCAGGGTGGCTCTGCTTTGGGACAAGGTGGTGAGGAAGCCAAGTGACCTGGCATCGTTACTGGGGTCTCACATGGATACATCACATGTGGCTGTTGATAGTAGGGTCTCTTTGTTGATAGAACTGGTTTGTCTGGTGGTCTGTGCTTACAAATGAACATACAAGTAGGTAGCTTTTTTTTCTTTATCCTTTTAGTTTATAGAATAGGTAAGGTGTGTTGTGTTTTATATTAATGCTTTTAGAATCAGGAATGGTGGTTGTTGGTAAGACAATGTTTGGCAGTGAAGGTGATATTTTTCCTTTCAGTTTACCTCCCTGATTGAAGTTAGTGTTGTCTCAACTGGTATTCTGTATAACTTGAGATAGATACTGGGTGTTCTAGAGAAGTGATCCCCAGAAATTTAGGGGCTGTTTGGGAAGGCAAAGAACCAGTTTTCTAACTTCAAGTGTGTTGAATGTCTATTTCTTGTAGTATAATCCGTGCGAAGTTCAAATATGTTCTTAAAACTGTTTTTTTGGTCAAACCAACATAACTTCTGGTTTTTGTAAAGATCAGAGAGAAAGTGAGCTCGGAACTAAACTCGATGCTAATCCCAAAAACAGGTCCTTAAGCATCCCAAACAGGCCCTTAGTGTTTAAAATCACTTAATTACTAGATCTCAGGGCATATTCACTACAGGTTGAAAGGATCTGGCTTTTTATACAAGTGATTGGAGTTCACTTTCTGTTATCTGTGAAGATAAATCAAAATCTTTATTGTGTTCTTCATTGGCAGTGGGTAGATTTTGTGTGCGGTTTTATCTTAGGCTATTTCCTTTTTTCCTTATTTTAAGAAGATTAAAATTCAGGAAAGTAATATGTTGTTTCTTCTTTGATTTAGTGTTTTTTTTGGTAGTACACTTCAAAGCTCAAAGTACAGAAGTAAAAAATCATGGGACATTGTCCAGGTATCCAATCCACTATTGGGCCTGTATGGAAATTCCCACAAAGGATTTAGTTTAGTCTGAATCTCAAAAATTAATCTTATTTCATTTTATTTTTTATTTTTATTTTTTTATGAGAATATAAGTTGTGTTGAATTAATAAAGAACTACTTTTAAGAAATATTTAGACTAAGAACGGGCTTAAGGATTTGACATTAAGTAATGATACACTCACACCCCCAACCACATTCAGCATATCCTGACTCTTGATTGCCCTTATTTTGGTGGATTCTACATGAGTTTCACATAAGATCCATTAAATTGATATAATATGAAAATCGATTTTCTTCCTTCCCTAACAAAAAACGGTTGACATGCTAGATTTGACTTGAATCATATACTAACATCTTCGATTATAAAGCAGAAGTTAGAGAGACTTGCTTTTGCAAAAAAATAAATTTTATCTTAAAATGCAACTTAAAATAAGTTGATAATCTCCAAATTTGCTTTTCAAGGATCTCAAAGCACTATACTTTCCCACTTGTGATTTCTACCTGCCCCTTATTGGAAATAGTCTCTTATAGTTGGCGGAGCATTTACAACGTCGGGGAGCTGTTGAATCGTGGTTTTATGTGGAGTTGTAAAAGGGTATTTGGTGAATATTTGACGTGATAGGTGGAAAACAATGGTTGGGTCTGAAAGTGCCATTTGGTCCGTTGGGATGCTAATCGAGAAGGTGGAGTCGTTGATAGACACTAACACATAGTGGTGTAAGGAATCGCTCATCCGTCAACTCTTTCTTCCTCATGAAGTGGATATGGTGCTCAAAATCCCAGTTCACACGTCACGGGAAGATGTTATAATTTGGAAAGGTACTAACCAAGGCATTTTATACCGTGAAAAGTGCTTATCACAAACTGTTGAGAGTGGAAAAATAAAAAATTGGGTGGTATCGGGACGTCTTCGCTAAGTGTTGCTAACGAGCTATGGGCTGCTGTCTGGGATGTGAAAATAGTACCCAAATTTGACATCTTATCTGGTGCCCTTGTATATGTTTTACCCACGTATGGAGCTCTTAGTAAGCGACGAGTGAATGTTTCTACAAGGCAGGTGCAAAATACATGAAGAATCGACTCTGCATGTGTTGTAAGATGGTAAATGGGCAAAAAAGATATGGAAAAGCCTACTTGTCCAAATCTTGTCAAACACCGTGTTGGAATTTTGAGACATTGTTACTCAAAAGAAGAATATGTTTCGATCATTTGTCATGCGGCCTGGTTTAATTATCTGCTTGCAACGGAATACTAATCTCGTTCAAAATGGTTCTTGTTGTATAAACCCAGCCGAAGCTAGCAATGGAGAGAATTTTTGAGTTGGCTCATGAGTTTGAAGCTAGCTTACAAACTGTGCAAGAAAGTTTGTTAGATTCGTCACAGTACAATGGCAAAGCCCCCCCGGTGGAGATGTTGGTGAAGGTCAATTGTGATCATGGTACTTTCAAAAATGGCAGGCTTACAACTGGCTATGGTGTGATTATTCGAAATTACAATTGAGAAGTACTCCTTAATTGGTGCTATGGCAGCTATAACACCTCCATATATGTATTTCAGTCAGGACAATTGAAGCATTGGTAGTGCGCCATGCAATTAGTTTCGTGTTGGAGTTGGGTTTTCCTAAAATGCCCTTCTTGAGATTGATGACTCATTGACGACAGTGAAGGAATTAAAGGAGGTTAAAGAGAGTTATGCACTACATAGGAATATTATAGAGGAAGCAAAGAACTTTTATGCACTGCATGGGAATATTATAGAGGAAGCAAAGAACTTTCTACACTGTTTTGAGAATGTAACTATCTAGCATGTTCCAAGGCTAGGCAACAAAGTGGCTCATGAATTGTCTACTTGTAGTCTTGGCATTGAAGGTCAAAATGTTTGGTTTAATGATTATCCCTAGAGTAAAAAAAAAAGAGTTGATAATGAGGAGGATGATACAATTACAATGGATAAGAATGGATTATAAAAGTTGTCATTATTAGATTATTAGCTTTATTTAGCTTTAGGATAGTTTAGTCTTTTATATTATTTATGTTAATATTGTATACTTAGTCATATTCTTATTGTCTATTTTCTTTATTGTATTCATTCATTCTGATTTCTATGTTACGAGAAACTTATAGCTCTCTTTTCTCTTTTTTCCTTTTTCCTTTGTTGTTCTCTTGACTGTTTGATAGATTCTCATGGTATCAAAGCAAAAAGATATGGAAAAGCTTATTCTTTTCTCTTTTCCCTTCGTTATTCTGGTTCGTTTTTGGATTTCTCGCTGATTCAGATTTGTTTTTGGATCTCGCACTGATTCGCATACATTTTTTTGGATCTCCCGCTGCTTCTAGTTTGTCTTTTTGGCTCTGTCTTTGATTCGGGTTCTTCTGTTTTGTGTCCTTTGATTATTTTGTTTTCATAATGGCTGGTGAAAGAGATGATTTGCTTCAAGCGATTAGTGTTAAACTCGATGGAAAGAATTTTTTATATTGTAATTATGTGATGAAATTTTTTTTGAAGGGGAAGAAGATGTGAGGTTACGTCGAGATTTTAGTAAACCCAAGAATGAAAAGACTAAAGAAAAGGCTGACGATTATGCAGAGTTGCTAGATGTTTAGGAGACAAATAATTCAAAAATCATTACTTGGATCAACAACTCCATTGCGCAATCGATTGTTATGCAATTGGCCAAGTTTGAATATGTAAAGATGCGGGAGATCATTTGGCCAAATTGTTTACACAATCCAATTTTGCAAAGAGGTACCAATTAGAGTGTGATCTTCGTTCCCTTGAACAAAAAAATTTGAGTATTTAGGAGTTCTACTCTACAATGATTGGGATCAGTTGGCTCTCATGGAGTCGACCGAATTGCGGATGTTTTGTAACGACCCACCTCCCCATCTAGCAACAATATTGTCCGCTTTGGGCATAAACACAAAGAACTTTCCAGGGGGTCACCCATCCCTGGTACTACTCTGGCAGAAGTACGCTTAACTGTGATGTTTTTCCATGTTTAACTCCCTCACGGTTTTAAAAGGCCTTGTTGCATATAGATGGGCGATTAATCCTTATAAACTAGTCCATGAACTTCATCCTAGGCGATGTGGCACAAGCCCCCACACTCGACCTCACCTCATCCATCTTGGCCATCCTGCCACAGGAGTATTGGCTCTTGGTCGTTACACGTTTGCACCATATATCGCTAGTAGGGAGGAACAACGTCTAGTTCTATTTTTGATGGCCCTATGTGATGATTTTAAGGGCCTTCGTGGGTCCATTCTCCATCATAGCCCACTTCTGTTTGTTGATTTTGTTGTCCATGAGTTAGTAGCCAAGGAAATACGTATCAAGACTTAATCCAGAAAGGGAATTCTCCCCGACTCTACTTCATCTGTTTTACCAGCCCCATTTTCGGCCACCGTCCAACAATCAGAATAAGCCTTACTCGAGAGTTGGTAGTGATGTATGCAGCTACAGTAAGGAGAAGGGTCATTGGAAGGCTCAGTGTCCTAGGTTGGGTAAAGCAAACTAGCCCTCACATAGTCGATCACTGCAACAATAGCAACCTCAGCCTTCTCGTAAGAAATCTGACAACTAATCTCAGCAGCGTTCATATAGGCCTCCACAGCCTAACACTGCAGTAGTTGTACCACCATCAGACTCATTTGGATCCGATTCCCCATCCCATCCACTCTGTCCATGAGCTTCCGTGCTAAGCAATTTCTGAAGTTCTTTGCCATACAACCACATCATCTTCTCTAGGTATGTCTTCAGGTATTTGAGTCTTAGACTCTAGAGTTTCTAATCACATGTCACCCGACTTGTCCTCTTTTACTTCCTTATGTCCTGCTTCCTCTTTACCTGCTATGACTGCTGATGGTACTCCTCCCATGCCATTAATAGGTGTTGGGTCTGTTGTCACACCTTACATATCTCTCTCTAGAGTTTACCACATTCCCAATCTTACTATGAATCTTGTTTTTGTTGGTGAGCTTTGTGATATAGGTTACTTAGTCTCGTTTTCTTCTACTCTTTGTCATGTGCAGGTTACGTAGTCTCAGAAGCTGATTAGGACAGGCCGTAGGCAAGGGGGATTGTATATCTTGGACAAGCTCAATGTACCAGTAGTTGCAGCTTCTAGTATTGACTTGTCATCTTTTCGTTTGAGCTTATCTTCATCTAGTTTTTATCTATGGTATTCTCGCCTTGGTCATGTTTCAGCCTCTCGTTTAAAATATTTAGTTTCTATAGGAAAATTAGGAGATTTACAAACTCATAACATTTATGATTTTTGTGGTTGTAAATTGGCAAAATTTTCAGCTTTACCTTTTAATAGAAGTATTTCTTATTCTCTTGCACCATTTGATTTAATTCATTCTGATTTGTGGGGACCCTCTCCTGTTACTACAAGAGGGGGGTCTCGATATTATGTATCATTTATTGATAATTGCACTCGTTACTGCTGGGTTTATCTTATAAAACGTCATTCCTACTTATTTGATATTTATAATACCTTTCGTGCTTTTGTCAAAACTCAACATTTTGTTGTCATCAAGTGTTTGAGATGTGATTGAGGTGGAGAGTATACTTATGATAAATTTTGTGAGTTACTTGCTTTAGATGGAACTGTTCACCAGTCCTCTTGTCCTGACACTCTTGAGCCAAATGGTGTTGCTGAAAGGAAATATTGGCATATTGTTGAAACTGTTCGTTCTCTTTTATTATCTGCATATGTCCCTAGTGATATTTAGGGAGAGGCTGTCCTTACTCCTGTCAATATGATTAATAAAATTTTGTACTCTTACTGCTCAAGTCTGTCACCTTTTGAAAAATTGTATAGGCATGCTCCTGATTATTCTTCCCTAAAGGTGTTTAGTTGTGCTTGTTTTGTCCTTCTACCTCATGTTGAGCGTACCAAATTGTCACCAAAGTCTTCTATTTGTGTTTTTATAGGTTATGGTGAGGGTCAAAAGGGATATTGTTACTTTGATCCAGTTACTAAGAAGCTATATGTCTTTCGCCATGTTGTGTTTCTTAAGCACATACCCTTCTTTTCTATTCCTGATAATCATCACGAGTTGACTAAATCTGATCTCATTCAACTTGACCCATGCTCTGATGATCACGATAGTTTGCCCTCTCGAGCCCCATGCACCACTGATATTGTCTCACCTCATGGTTCTACTTTTACTGACATTAGTACCATGCTGCTTGATGCTACCTCCCTTCCAGAGGCCACCCAATCACTTACCGAGGCTCTGTAACCTCCTCGCTATCCTCCTCACACTCGTAAGTTCACCCAATCACCCGATTTTGTTTATTCCTGTTATTCGGATTCTTTTGCTTCCTTTTTTGCTTCAGTTCATGATCTCTCTGAGCCTCTGTCCTATAAAGAGCTAAATCTTGATCCTCTTTGGCAGCAGGCTATAGCAGAGGAACTCTCTACATTGTATAAGACAGACACTTGAAGTTTGGTTCCCTTACCTTCTGGTAAGAGCGCTATTGGTTTTCATTAAAACTAAGTCAGATGGGTCTGTTGAGCGGTACAAAGCAAGATTGGTTGTTAAGGGTTTTTCCCAGCAGTATGGTATAGATTATGAAGAGACTTTTGCTCCTGTTGCTAAAATGATTATTGTTCGTACTATTATTGTAGTTGCTTTTGTTCGTCAGTGGGATATAACTCAGATGGATGTTAAAAATGCTTTCTTGAATGGAGACCTCAAAGAGGAGGTTTATATGGTTTTTCCTCTGGGTGTTCCTTATGGTCCTGGTAAAGTTTACAAGCCTAAGAAAGCCTTACATGGTCTTAAACAAGCCCCTCGAGCTTGGTTTGACAAGTTTTCCACTGTGATTAGCTCATTTGGGTTTTTCCCGAGTGAGTATGATTCAACTCCCTTTATTAGGTGTACCACTGCTGGTCGTATTATACTTTCTTTGTATATTGATGACATGATTATTACTAGTGATGGAGTTGATGGGATTGCAGTGTTGAAGTCTGAATTAGCTCATTGTTTTGAAATGAAAGACTTAGGTCAACTACGTTATTTTTTGGGGATTGAAGTAGTCTTTTCTCCAAAAGGTTATATTCTCTCTCAGTCTAAGTATACATGTGACATTCTTGAGCGTGCTTGCCCCATTGATAATAAGATTGTTGATACCCCTTTGGAGCTTAATGTTCATCTTTCCCCTTCTGATGACCTTCATTTCCCTGATCCTACCTTATATTGCACTATTGTTGGTAGCTTGGTTTATCTTACTATTACTCGTCTTATTATCAGTGGGGCAAGCACGCTCAAGAATGTCACATGTATACTTTGCCTTTTGTTTCTTCCTCCGTGCAGATTGTTGATATGTTTACAAATTCATATCTGATTCATCGTTTTCGTTTTTTGGTTCTGAGGGGGGGGGGGGGGGGGGGGGGGGGGGGGGTGTATTAGAGTATTCTCTTTATTTAGCTTAGAGTAGTTTAGTCTTTTACATTATTTAGGGTAATATTATATACCTAGTTAATTTCTTATTATCTCTTTTCTTCATTGTATTTATTCATTCTGATTTCCATGTTATCAGAAACATAGCTCTCTTTTCTTTTTTCCCTTTGTTATTCTCTTGATTGTTTGATATATTCACAGTCATTCCAAACACACCTTGATTCTTGGAAAATACATGTACTCACCTACAAGTCATCAATATAAATAAAACAAGATGCACACCAAGCACACCATTAATTGCCCAATATTAAGCTGAAGGACAATACTTTTACTTAGCTACTTAAAGGCTCATTTGGTTCATGGATTTAGCAAGGGAAAAGAAAACATAAGAGGGAAATACTTTCCTTTGTTTGGTAAGTAAGAAAAATGGTGAAGAAAATCTGATTGAAAAAAAATAGTGAGAAATAATTTAAAATTTTGAATTTTTTGAGTCACTTTATTTCCTATTTCTTAAGTTTTAATTATATTTAAAATGTTCCACCTTTTAACATTTAATGTTGTTTAACTATGGAGGAAAATAAAGTATCAAAAAGAAAAAAAAATTACTATGGAGGAAAACACAAGAGAACTAGTTTTCCCTCTTACTTTGCTTTCCTTTTTATTTTCCTCCATGAATCCTCAAACCAAATGAAGCCTAAGTGTTGTCCTTAAATCCTATAGGTCCATGTAAGCAAGTGGACCAATTGCATTAATTCAAGGTCAATACCTAAAAAACTTAAATCAAGACACTTTTTAGGCTCTATTAGGTTTATGATCTTAGAGATTGAAAAGAAAATGGAAAGGAAAATGAGAAGCAAAATTAATTCTTTTATATTTTTCGTTTTTTCTAAATTAAGGAAAAAAGAAGGGGAAAAAAAAGAGAACATAGATGGCTCAAAAAAAAAAAATTAAAACCTTAAAATTTTTTTCTCAACTCATCTTTTCTTCATTCATATTTTCCCCATCACTTTCTTCATTCACAAAATGATAATAATAATAATAAAAAATTCTGCAATATTTTCTTTTCTTTTTCCACACTAAAGAATAAATCCTAAACAGTAATGCTACACCCACACCCACTTCACATCCAAATGCTCACATCTAGATATGGCATCTGATGTGACGGTGGGGCCCAGCGAAATTAAAGAGACTCTATCCAAACCCACCTTAACCTAGGTTAGACCTCGACCCAACCCCCAAAATCCCCAAATCTGTGTCTCTCTCTTCTCCATTGATTGACTTCTCTTGTTCTCTCTCCTTTCTCGATCGATCAACAACACCTCTCCCTTTCCTTCTCTCCCTCTATCTCTCTCTCTCTCTCACTCTCACTCTCTCTCTTCGAATAGCTCCCTCTTTTCTCTCCCTTTCTCTTAGACAGTGGTGACCGCCAACCACCTCCTCATAGCAGCCTTCGAACACCTCCCCACAGACGCCGCCGCGGACCACCTTTCTACTTCCGACACTGTCCCTCTGGCAACTCAATAGATTCTTGGTCGGCGCTGGAGGTAGGGAGGTGGTCAATGGTGGTGACTGCTGTGGGGAGGTGGTCAACGGTAACTACTGTCGAAGAGAAAGACAGAGAAAAGAAGGAGTTGTTTGAAGAGATAGAGAGAGATAGAGAGAAAGAGAGAGAGAGAGAGAGAGAGAGAGAGAGAGATTGAAGATCAAGTTGTTCCTCAAGAGAAGAGGGAGATTCTATCGATTGATTGAGAGAGAGAGGGAGATTCGATCGATTGATTAAGAGAGAGAGAGAGATAGACAGAAAGAGAGAGAAAGAGAGTTTTAGTGAGAGATGAGAGAAGAGAGTGAGAGTGAGAGGGAGAGATGTTGATCAATCGAGAGAGAGAGAGAGAGAGAGAGAGAGGTCGATCGATGGAGAAGAGAAAAAAGAGAGAAACATAATTGGGGATTTTGGGGGTGGGAGGTCTAATTACCTAGGTTAATGTGGGTTTGGTTAGGGTCTCTTTAATTTTTGTAGACCCCACCCATCACATTAGATGCCACATCAAAATATAAGCATTTGGATATGAAGTGGGTTTGGCCGTGTGAGTGTAGCATTACTTAATTCGAAAGCCTTAAAATTGAAGGAAGCAACAACTTTAATAATCAGCTAGTGGGGTATCTAATATATATAAATATATATATATATATATATATATAAGTCAAAGACTTTGGTTTTGTCAAGTGGCAATTTATGAGAATTTTGCTTGTTAAATTTTTTTTAATTTTTTTTTAAATGTTTATGTTAATATTCACAATTGAATGACATGCAGATTAAATTGACCTATCAACAAAAAAATATGATTGACCAATTTAATGTAGATTAAATTTGATATATTATTTATCATATACATTTGAATTTGAATTAAACAAGGATTGACCAATATCCTAGCACTACAGTTATTGACCACTTTTCATCTACACAGACTTTTCTTTTCTTGATTGCAATCTTCACTATACAATTACTGGCTTGATTTTTTTGTGTTTGAAAGTTTTTTGACTTCAAATTAAGGAAATAAGAAGAGCACTTTAAAGAGATTGAAGGTTAGCTTTCTATTATATGCTTTTTATATGGTTCTTGGTAGAGTAGTGATATTTAGTTGCAATGCGATCTAACGAGATGCGCAAGACCAGAGTAAGATCTGAATATTTGAATATAATGTGAGTTAGAGTTTATTAACGAGTAATGCTATGCTTTCCAAGTTTATATCTATATTTAGTTCCTAACACAATATTTAAGTGGTCCCGCTATTTTTTTGGGTGATGCTATTGCCACTTTATCATTGAACCAATGCATGGTACCACATGCTTTAAGAGTGATACCATGGAGTACCTTGGTTCAATGATGGAGTGGCAACCTTATTTTATTTTTTATTTTTTTATTATTTTTTATGGTAATGGTTGGGAACCATATTTGAAGTATAAAAGTTGGGAAGCATATAGCATTACTCAATCCAACACAATTACTAATGTTAAGTTTTGAATTCTTTTGACGTTTATGTTGCATATATTATTTTTTCTGGTTGTATTGACATTGACAACGCAAATCAGATAATTTTTTTAAACTGCTCTTATTACTATTATTTTAATTTTTCTGAAGCTCAATAATAATCTATTTTTGTTTGCTATATATATATATATATATATATATATGGGGGCTGCTAACTTACAACATGATGGTTGTAAGTTAGCAGCATACAACAGCCCTTTTAGCGACGAAAAACAGGTTTTTAGCGATGAAATTTTTGACACTAAAGGTTCCAATTTTTAGCGATGAAAAATTTCGTCACTAAAACCTTGTTTTTTGTCGCTAAAAGTCTCATATGCTGTAAGTTAGCAAATCCCTATATATATATATATATCATAATGTCTACAAATATTTTTTTTAAAAGAAACTAATAAAATTTACAACTATAAATGTGTGTATATACATTCAAGGTTTTTTTTTTTTTTTTTTTCACTTATTAGTTATATATAATTTTTACCACAAAAAAAGAAAAAAAAGAAAAGAAATTACAACTCCTCTGGAACGTATCTAATCTTCTTCTTCTTCTTCTTTTTTTTTTTAAATTTTTTTTTATTCTTTCCAAGTTTAATCTATATATAAATTAATGAAATAATATGGTTAAAGTCTTATTATTTATATGAAGTGAAAAAAATAAAAATAAAAATATGTACGTTGTTGTGGGACTCATTACACACTATAAACTACAAATTTCTGTCAAGAGTGATTTTTAATTTTTTTTACTGAAATATAAACTATTTAGTTCTACTCATTTCAAAGTGTATACTATTACAGAGTAATATTTTTTGATTTTCGACTAATCCGTGTATTACACGGAGATCATAGCTTGTTAATATTGAAGATTGTTGCCTTGCCACCATTACGTACAACTACATCTTTATTTGTTAATTTTTAATGTTCCTTAATCACGAAAAAGAACAAACTTTATCTCTCTTTTTCGTTCTTTTTTTTTTTTTAACAGGACAAACTTTCTCTCTTAACTCCACTGTTATCAAAAGATCTTTATCGGAGTAACTTTTTAAAACATACATGCAAACAAAGTTGTGAAATCTATTCGCACGTTTTATAAATGCATGTGGTAATGGTGGGCCAGAGATTCCATTGCAATGACCCACCAATTTCAGGCCAAAACTACCAGTGGGGACAAGGCAATAGAAACATCTCTGTCTCTCTCTCTCTCTCTCTCTCTCTATCTCTCTCTCTATATATATATATATCTATATATGTAGTGTAGAGATTCCATTGCAATGACCCACAATTTCCATTCTCCTCCCTCAAAAAAAAAAAAAAAAAAAAAAAAAAAAAAAAAAAAAAAAAAAAAAAAAAATTTCCATTCCCCTCCACATCTATTTCTATACTATTCTATAAAGCTAAAGTTAAGGGTACCATTTAATTCTTACAATCACCTATATTTACAACACAACCACTATGTTTATCCCTAAAAAGCAAATATAGAAGGATAGAATAGTTATTAAATAGAAAAATAAATGAAAAAGGGGAAAAAACAAAAATTAGAAAACTGTCTAAGTAACTGCCAAGAAATTAAACTGCTGCACTCTCTCATCTTCGGGAAAACTGCTCCCATTCATTTATGTGATTATCAAACATGAGAGACGTACATGTAGGAGAGAGAGAGAGAGAGAGAGAGAGAGAGAGAGAGAGAGAGAGAGAGAGAGAGAGAGAGAGAGAGTAAATGTGTTGGACAATTGGACACTTAAACATAAACATGTATTGGGTCAAGTTTAATTTGGAATTGGCTCAAAGTCAGAGTCACATTAGCCATAGAGAAGAAGATCAGTGTAAGTTCTTTTGAATAGGGTTGGAATATCGGAAATGCTAGATGTATAAAAAATATACACAACCAAATGCACAACCTGTTTAAAATTGTTGGACTTCGTGCTGAAAAATCTGTACACACAAAAGACAAAAAAATGGGTGTATAGTTTTTTCAGCACGATGTCCAACAATTTTAAGCTGATTGTGCATTTGGTTGTGCATTTTTGTTGTGCATCTAGCATTACTCGTTGGAATATTTATTTGGTAATTTATTGGTACAATTCTTTGCTTTTATATCCATTGTACTACATTTCTTCTATTGAAGTATGAATGTGTATGGCATATTTATGTGTTTTTCTTTCTTTCTTCGTAATTGTAAGTTGAAGCATTTTTTCCCACCTAATAATTTGGTTAAATTTAGGAATATAGACAATTGTGCCGCACACACAGGACGCGACGTGTGCCTTTGCGGCTAGTACATATATAAAGGGAAAGAAGGGGTAACATAAAAAAATTATTCTACCATCAATAATTACACAAAAAACTATTAAGTTTAATTTTTAAATAAATATATATACAATGGGCTAAAATGTCACAAAAATATCGTTAAAAAAACTACTTTAAACTTTTCTTCAAATCTCTCCATTCACAATGTGAGTGGGCCCTTACTAGTACATATATAAAGAAGGGAAAAAGGAGGGGAACTATAAAAAATTATTCTACTATCAACAATTACACAAAAACCATTAAGCTTATTTTCTTAATATAAATATACATAGACTAAAATATCACAAAAATATTACAAAAAAATAATTTTTAACTTTCTTTGAAATCTCTTCAACCACAACGTGAATGACCCTACTAGTAATAAGAAAACACAATGATATTTCAGGCCAAAACTACCGGTGGGGACAAGGCAATAGAAACATATCTCTCTCTCTCTCTCTCTCTCTCTCTCTCTCTCTCTATATATATATATATATATATGTAGTGTACAATTGTCACACCAATATTCAACCTTTTCTTTCTGGATTATTAAATTAATATTGATCTAACATCAATTAAGGATATGGTTCGATCAACATCAACATTAATAATCACAGAAGCGTTAGAAGATTGGTAACTAATAGATCAAACGCTATCACTTTACATTACCTTTTGTTTTGTCCTTTCATCTCAGAAAAATCCTACATGCATACACCACAAACAAACAACCACACTATATGTTATCCATAGCCATAGGCCTTTGACAAATATTCAAAACTTATATGTCAACAGTTCTCTAGACCGGCCACTATATTGCACGTTTCTTTAATGCATGAAGTAGTGTAGTGGTGGCCCAGAAATACCATCGATTCGTACTACAAACCCTTTAATTTGAACTTATTCACCAAGTTGAGGACTTTGACGTAGTGTGATGTCACAACCACACACATAGCTATGTGATGATGGAAAATTTTAGGATAAATTACCTTTTGCCCCCCCGGTTACCTCTTGTGATATATAACTCTCTTGTATTTTGAAATGCAACACATTTCAGTATCCCCTGTACTTGTGAACTAACTGTTAGTCATTCCGTCAAAAGCAACGGCTTGTGGTGTAATCTAATGGCTAGTGTGATTTAATGACCACATGGCCACAAAATCTAACAGTGGCAAAGTTAGCCCACATGTCTGGAGGGGGGAGGGGGGGTTGTGTGTGTTTTGGCAATATGTTGCATTTCAAAGTAAAAAGGCATTATGTGTCACATGGTCTAACTACAGGGGACAAAATGTAATTTACACAAAATTCTATTATACATTTTAGTAGTTGGGATGTCTACGTTATACATTTTAATGTTTTGGGTACTAGAATGTGATACTTTGGTGATAAAATGTAATTTTCATTTATAAAAAGTTTTTTCTCCAAAGTTAGTTAAAAATAAAGTAGTTTTCAAAATTATAACTATTTAACACCAAATTACAATGTTTTGGCATCAAATGTAGTGCTAATATGTTGTTACTTGGATGTATGATACATTCCTAACTATTAGGATACAATTCTAAATAAGTACTGACAGTTAACAAGGGCATGCCATGTTACTTAAAGTCAACAACCAAGGACGTATCCACTTGGAGACAACAGGGCCATGGCCCTTGCATAATTTTGAGATTAAATGTATACGTACCCAGATGTATTTTAAAAATTAAACTTTTATCCCATACAAAATTTCAATATGTGTAGGTGATTTCTGAACCACCATTTCAAAATTTTCAAAAGCTTCAACATGTATAAGTAATTTATAAATTTCGTCCAACCCAAATTATTTTACCATTTATCAAACTCTACAAACTACAATAAGCTATCAATCCTTGTTATATTAAAAAAAAAAAAAAATGGGATTCACAGAAAATCATACCCAAAATATATATAAAATGTTCCAAAAAAATTTGCCTCAAAGGCGCTGCCCCCAAAACCTCTATATAGGTCCACCACTATTCGAACGACCATTCAATTTGGCCCCCTCCAAATTTATATTTCTATGTCTGTCATTGTCAGCAATTACTTGTCAAGTTCATCTAAAATAAGAGCCACGCGGAGCATGCTACATAGAAGAAGGGGGAGCATGTGCCCCTCTACATAATTTCAAATTTATGTTTTTATCCTATGTATTTTATATAAAATGCATTTGTACCCCTTCTCAACTTTTCAAATTTATTTCTTTACGTTATGTATTTTAGATATATGCATTCGTGAATTCCTATAGTTAACCCTTCTAAACTCTGAAATATCAATTTCATCATTAAAATTATTGAATTCACCGAAATAAAAATCTTATTTACTCAATTAGTCTAAAGTATTGAAGTCCTTATAAATATTCCTTTTGAACATAAAGAAGATTACTTGTTTTATAAGTGAAACTTGTAAAAAAAAAAAAAAAAGAAAAGAAAAGAAATTAAGTATATATATAAAAATATTATTTTATTAAAAGATTTATGGAAATTGAATAAAAATGCTTAAAATCTCCATTCTCTTTTCTATTGTAGAATCAAATTAATGTGATTTTTCAATCACAAAGGAAGAAATTCTTTTAATGTGTAACCCTCATCGGACTTTATGAAACTCACAGAACATCCACATAATTATTCAAGACCCAAAATTATAATATTTTATGGTAGGAAAACAAAAGGATTATGAGTGTTGCCTCAAAACCCGATGTAAGCAATGTGTGCACCCTGAGATCAAAATCCTTATTCCGCCTCTACTCATTATACATGAGCATGATGATGACGTGATGCATGTGAAGGTTTTGACCCGCGAGTGATTTCTCCCATTTCGTCCACAGATCAGTTAGGGAATACAAAATGATATTACAGGCCAAAACATGTCAAGAGGGAAACATGAAACAACTGCCCGGTATAGTAACAAAGTCCTTTGCACCTTATATATACATGTCTATATATATACATACATGTTATGGTTATACATAGATACTATATAGTATATAATTATCATACAAATATAAAAGATTATCATATTATTTACATAAACTGACTGACATTTCTATCCCAATCAAGGTTTGGTTTGCTTGAAAAAAGCTTTCTACAAGTGCCACATAATTGGGAACATAAACATATATAGGTTATGTAAGTTATTTAATTTCACTCCATAAGCTCAACATACTCTTAAATTAGTATACAATACTTATATCAAAAGTGGAGAAGGCAATTAAAATCATACAGTAGAAAATATAGAAATATAGTATGTTTTAGTCCTTAACCATGTGTTTTAATAGGGTTCTGTCCAGGCTAAGAATTTAGTGTAGAAGTTGATCTCTAATTACCTATGTTAATTAGAAATTAGTCATTTTCTTTAAATAAATAGATCATTTGTGGACTAATACACCTCCAATTAAATGGATATGGGTGTGTGTATATATATATATACTCGTAATATTGATTATGAAAACTGACTATGCATTAATGAATAAGGAGTTAATGATCCCTAAATTCAAGTCATTTTCCTTGTTTTAATTACTCAACCACCTTTTTTGGTTGATATTCCATCTCATTTGAATAGTTTCCACAGGTTGAATTTACATTTACAGTGTTGTTGAACATTAATTACTTGTATGAGTTGTAAACAAGTCAGCCATTCAGAATTTACTAAGGTGGGTTTTCCAATATTTTTTAGTGAAATTTCTCACTGATTTTGTTATTTCATTCCCAAAACTTTTGCTCATTATATTTCTGACAAACAGAGTAACTTGCAATGTAAAGAGGAATATTTTTCCACGATCATTCTATTGTGAGAAATTTCTCACTTCGGGTATTCCAATATTATAGTGAGAAATTTCTCACTTATTTTGTTATTTCATTCCCAAAACTATTGCTCATTGTACTTCTAAAAACAGGAGTAACTTACAATGTAAAGAGAAATATTTCCCACGATCATTTTATTGTGAAAAATTCACTATAAGAAATGTGACTTTTTGTGGCGCGCGAACGTGCCACAAATACTTATCTTTGCACCACAAAAAGTAGTTTCCAACGTGTTCCAACGCATCGCCCGTGCATCAATTAATCCCGCGTATCTGATAACTATTTGTGGCGTAGTCAACGCATCACAAATAAAAGCCATTTGCATCTATAATGGGCTTCTATTATTAGGTATCTAATGCGCCACAAATAGTATAATTATCTGCAACGCGTGAATCTGCCGTTGCAAATAATGTACTATGTGTGGCTCGTTGATCGAGCCACAAATAGTTATCAGAAATTTAATGTTGTATTTGCAACGCACATTATGCACCATAAATGCTTTAAGCAAATTAGTTATAGTTGTATTTGTGACACGCCATATGCGCCACAAATACTCTAACCAAATTATACATGGTAGTATTTGTGACACATCATTTACGCTGCAAATATTATGACCAAATTTTGTTTACAACATTTGTGACGTCGCAACATGTACGCCATAAATACTACCTACAAAATTAAAATTTTGAATTTTTTTTTTTCATATTGTATGCCTGCTATAATATCAATAAATTTGCAATCATAAATAGAAATTGACGTTATGCACACAAACTAGTTAATCACATACAAGTTTTAAAAAATGAATCCAACAATTCATACAAAATAAGTCAATAAAATCACTAAATAAATCCAACATGTCTAGCATGTTCAGTTTTTCCAAAATAAGTCACTAAAGTTTCAGTGTCTCCAAATTATTAAAAAAAAAAAAAATCAATCCAAGGTCGACTATCTTCCAATAAACTCCATACCTGAAACATAAAAGAAATATATAATGGAGTATTTACAATTTACAAGTAATAAGAGAATATAAAAATCAAAAAATAAAATACTTATTATGCCCAACTATTTGAAATTCATTTTTTTTTCCATCCAACTCGCAAAATGGGAATCCGATAAGGGTCACGTTTGTTTCTACAACTTTCTTTAGGCATGTGTGAGGTCGGTGAAGTTCCGTTCCATACCGGTAGGCGGTTTACCGTTTCACCCGTCAAAATCCCGAAGCTAAGTTTAATGAAACCTACGTGTTTGAAATTCTATTTTTTTTTGTTTACTGGCAAAACGGGAATCCGATAAGGGTACTGTTTGTTCCCACAACTTTCTTTAGGCGTGTGTGAGGTGTTAGTGAAGTTTCATTCTATACTGGTCTTCGATTTATTGTTTCACCTGTCAAAATCCCAAAACTAAGTTTTGTGAAGCCTACGTGTTTGAAATTCTATTTTTAACTCGCAAACCGGGAAATTCTATTTTAACTGTATGCAAAATTTATTAATCCTTACCATATCAAGTAGATGATCTCCTCTGGCCTCTTAGTGCCTCTCCCAAAGTGCGAAGTTCTGCCACTTTGGTCTTATCTCTGCAACTTCTTGTAATGCCTGGTTTGTCCTTACGTTCGCTTCCCGTACCCTTTCCTCGTAAACTATATGAGATACTGGTCTAGAAGGTGGTTGTACTCCACTACTAAGTCCCCTGAAATATCCCAACCTACTTCCTAATATGCGCTCCAAAATTTCCTCCTTAGTGGGTGGGATGGATCTCTCTAGGGTGGGCACGCCCTTCATCTGCACCATTGTTTCCTAAAAATGAAAAGGTTAATTAGTATTAAGACCAACAACACCGAATTTAACCTAAAAGAATTGCAACTTATAATATTTAACTTATATAATTTGTTTTTGCCTCGTCATAAGACCAAAGACTAGTTTTTCCATTGTAGTGTGTTCTCCGAAATAGCTCTATAACGTCCATGGGACCCTGCGAACCTAGTTCTTGCCCCTATAAAGTCGAAAATATGAAGTGGAAAAATAAATAAGCGGTTTAAGTGTGAAAGGAAGGACAAATAGTAAGATACTATTAGACTTATAAACTCATAACGGTGTTGGGTGAATGACCTAGATCCACCACAATGGCTAAGCGACTGTTGTGCCCTTGATCTTTTATTTTGAGCGCTAAGTGCATGCAGTTTTAAACACTATAGTAAGTTCACACATTTTTATCAATGTAATTAAAATATGAAAACAAGTAAGTATATCAATTTAAACTCCTCGCTTTCATATCTTGCACAACACACGTCCCAATCAGCATGTGACACGTTAGCTGTGGGGTGGCTTTTTGGATCCTCGGTGTTTCTAAAATGTTTGTAGAGGTCATATCTAAACTCCTTGAGTTGTTTCATATAGTATGACTTAAACGAGTCCGCTGTATGAGGATCGTGAAGATCAATATCAAAAGATTCCTGTGAGGGGATTCAAAAATAAAATATACTCTATAACAATATAATTTAGTAAAAATAACAAAGCAACAAAAGGAATGACGTTGCATGTCACACTCCTATACAAGTCTACCAACGCCTCTTTTCATGCCCTCGGGAGCAATTAGTTCATCATCATACTCATCCTCATCCTCACTCAACACTTCATAATCCTTCTCCCCCTCCCCATGATAGCTCTATCGAGTATATTTTCAAGACATCTCTTGTCACAGCCCGGTCCCACAATAGCAGAATCGTAGCCCGTGGCAAGCCACCGAGGCTAGACTAATTCATTAATGTTCCCAAAAATTAGTTTGAAGAACACACGCAGCGGAACAAAACAAAACATTTTCAAATGCAGCAGTCCAGTCGACTGCATCAGCAGTCTAGTCGACTGATACTGGTCCAGCAGAAACATTGAATCTAGAACATAATCTAGTTGTGTAATGACCCGTAATTTAATAAGGGGTATTTTAGTAATTTATACATAAATTTGGACCCAATTATTTTTTGGTATATTATTTTTTTCCCAACTTGAAAAAAAAATTAGTGTTGTATTATTGCTTACATAGATATAAATGTACCCACATGTTTAAAACTTTGTGCAATTGGACCATACCTTGGGACCCACATTTTAGCTACTTAAATTTTGACCACACACAAACAATACTTACACTCTCTCTCTCTACACTCTTTTGGCCGGCCATCTTGGGGGAGTAAACCCATTTCTTTTACTTCATTTTTCTCTCATCTCTTTATTCTTTCACCTCTTCATCTTCTTCCCTTCTCTTCCCCTCTCAAAAATTTCTCCATGGAAGCAAACCAAGAGCTTGAAGGCCTCCATTTTCTTAGGGATTCAAGGTGCTAGAAGCTAAGGGTTTCAACTTGGTGAAGATTAGAAGCAAATAGAAGTTCTCTTTCTCTTTTTTTCTCAAGCCCTAAGTTGGAATTGGGAGTTCTTTGGATTTCTCCAAGAACAAGGTAGATTTTCTATGTATTGATACACTTTAATTCCTATTTCTAAGTATGATGATGCATGTGTGTTGATTGTTGGGTAAATTTCTAGGGCTATGTAGTATATCATTAACTTAGGTCCTAGATCCTATGAAACTACATGTTTATGTGTCCATGGGTGCATTTTATTTCCTCCTTCAAAGTATGAATTGCAAAACTTGTTGATGAAACCCTTGGATTAGATGAATTGCCCTAACCTAGTTCTCTTTAAATTTCTTAACTTAGAATGGAACTATGTGATTTACATGCTTAAGTTAATATCTATGTGCCTACTTGTCTACTCGCTAGTTGAAATCCATGTTAGAAGTTAAGTTGGAGACGTTAGCTTTGGTTATTGGAATTGCATGTGTAGAGATCATGAGTTACTATACAAATTCTATCATTTGTGATTCAAGGTGTGCAAAATGTGCTTAATTCTAGCTTAGTACTATTATGGAGCATAATGGGTTAATATTACATTTGAACTCATAAAATGAATTTCATTATTGTTCCTTTGATTTCTTAACAATAATGCATAAGACATTATACATTGATTAGTGGACATGACATTGCATAAGCATTGACATTGGTTGAGTGAATCAAAGGGATTCATAGCATTTGTGCCATATCGGCAAAAGCATTGCATACACATGATATGCGTTGAAAAGATCCCTCACGAAGAAGGGCATAAAATGAGATGATATGGAAATCCGGATGCGGGTTGTGATGTGAGACAGGGTGGACGTACCTAAGAACGTGCCAAACGCTAACTTATAGCCGACTAGCTATCGGAAGGTTAGTATGCTAAGTTCCCAGTGGGGGATTGCTCGCAGTCTGGTAACGAGGGGAGTGAACGATTACATGCATGGCCAAGAAGCCTTACATTTGCATCGCCTCGGTGGCAACCTCATTGCATCGCATTTCATTCTTAGTCATAGAAATTACTTTGTGTCTTTACATACATTATCTACTTAGCCGTCGCGCTAAGGGACTACGATCCCAAATCTTTTTGCAGGAAATATTGATAAGGGGAAAGACCCCAAGTCCGAGTAAAGGGTGGGATTAAAGGTATCCTCTTTTTGAAGCCTCTTGTTGGAGGACTTTGTTTTGAGAGCTAGCTCGTGGATGGGAAGGGGGACATGTAATTTATGTGATCTAGTATCATGGAATAGGATTGGATCAATAGAATTGCATGTACTAATTCATATGAACATTGAATATGAAATCTGTAATAGCTAGACTCACTTTCTTTTGGGACCGGCACGTGTTAGCCGCGTTGTTGTGTTGTGTACATATTTAAAACTTCATGTGTGTTGCAAAGAACCTCTCTTTTGTCTTAATATCTCTTGTCTTGGATGTATTCTAACTCTTTTAAAGACTTGAAGCTCTTTGACGTTTATATAGAATCTCTTTCAATGCCTTATGTATGTGTGTTGATTTTAATCCTTGCCGGATTTGTCCATTTTGCTTTTAAAGGAAATGTCTTAAAATCTCCCTCCCCCATTTTCCCTCTCTCTAATCTCGTTCCATTTCCCAAACTGTCTTTTCTTTTATTCATGTTGGAATGGTATTTCTTTTTTTAAAATGTTTCCGAATGTGAAGATACACGTGCGTGTGTGCTTAGAATACCTTCCCTCTGTCTCTCTCCCTATCTCTCCCAATGTCTCTCTCCCAATCTCTCCCTCTCCCCTTCTTTCTCTCTATTACCTCTTTTACCTCTCGTTCTCATTATGTTTCGAACGTATAAAGCCCCGGTTGGTTTACACACATGTTATACACCTTTTCAGACTTGTGTATGTATGTTTTAGATGCAAAATCCGAGGATTTAACGGAAATGGGCACGCATGCGAAATGCTGCCAAAATGCTGTCAAAACTGCTGTAAAAAAAAAATACTGCTACTGTTATTCTTATTTTCTGTCCAAACGGTGAGGAACTGAGAAAATATCAGTTGGGAAAAGTTGTCCGGAATTACGTTTTACATGGGACAGCGTGGACGGAATATCAGATTTCAAAATATATGAGTGTCGAAAATCTTTTTAAAGTTTCAGCAACATAGAAAATTAATCCTGGGACTGATTGTAGCAGTGAGCTTTTTCTGCCCAAATGGTGCGGATCCGAGAAAATATCAGTCGGGAAAAGTTGTCCGGAATTACGTTTTACATGGGACAACGCAGATGGAATATGAAATTTCTAATGGAATAATTATTTACACACTGTTAAAAGTTCAGCTAACACAAATGACCTTTTATCATTCTTTCCTTTTGTATCTTTCTTTCCTTGCACTTCGGCGGTCGCGGCGTTACAAGTTGACTGTTTTCTAGGTCCAATCGACTGGGGCTTCAAATATTCAGTCGACTGGTACGGTCCGGTCGACTGAAGTCCAGCCTGGGTAAAATATCTGAATTGAAAACACGATCCAGTCGACTGTGTCGGGCACCCAGTCGACTGATCCTCCATAAAAAAATGCAGTGAGTTACAAAAAACAAGGCTGCAGTCGACTGCTTTCTCAACCAGTCAACTGGTTTATGGCAGCATCACACATTCTGTAGAAATTTTAAGTTTAAAAGCTTTTGAAAGCACCCAAGGGTTAAATACACACACCAAACTCATTCTAAAGTGATCCCAACTAGATTAAAACATTGTTAAAACATAATTACAAGAGATTACAATCTATTACAATATTATTAACTCGTTCTATGATTCCAAGTTAATATAAGTTAAAACAACCAAATCTTCATTACAACATTCCTACTGTCCCAAAATTACAAGATTAACATTCAGGTTGCTTTCTTAGTGAACTCCCAAACTCACGTGCTCACTTCTGCAATTCCTCGCCAGCATTAATACCTGCAATGGTTTTTTGAATAACCACACATATTCGATTTGTTTAAGCTAACGCTTAGTGAATAAAACAACAAATGCACATGAATGACAAACATGCTCGCATTCACATCTCTACATTTCATGCTAGTCGCCAGAGACTCACGTGCACATTCCATACTTCCAATTCGTGACTCCTCGCCAATAAGTCCATGCGAAAGGGTAAGACCCACGATTCTTCTCTTCAATCGTGCGACCTTAATGCCTATATCGGCTCCACAAAATGGCTTAGTAACCACATGCTCCTTTTGACCCAAATAAGCAACTCAACATGCTCAAATACATATCATCGTGCTCTCAGTAATTCAAACATTTCACCATGCTATTGGGCCAACTTATCAATATAATCACCCAATATGACCTGCACAATATATCTTTATGAATTAACACATACCATTCGAACATAACATGAATACACGCCAAGCAATCATTCCATAATACAAAGTTGAATCACTCACCTCTGAATAACGCTCTTAAACTACGATCAAAGGAAAACCTATGCACAAAGAACGTGCAGAAAAGCTTCTAGTACAATTCCTATGGATCGTCCGATTATCAACTTTTATGGAAAATTCTAGAAAATAACTTTTCAGAAAACTTAGCCAAACATGGCCTAATAGGTATCAAAACGAAGCTCTTACCTTGTAGAGTTCGAATATGAAATTTGGTGAAAAACCAGCGGACGAACGGGCGTCGTTTGGCGTCGCAAAGCTCTAAGCTCCTAAATCACCTTTTGGCCTCCTCTTGAAACTTAGGTTAGAAGCTTTGGAAAATATCCCAAGTCATCTCTATCTATATATAGACAAAACTTTTAAAAATTGGGTTTACCTCCCCACGAGTTTTCAAAACTCCTAATCAGTCTCTGAAACTTTCTACACAGCTAATTCATAGCTTTACAAGTAAAACCTCAAAATTATAAAAGTTTTTGACTAAGTTCCGTTTGGTTGCTAAACATGAATTTCTACATGACGTTTCTGAAGTTGCTAATTAGCCTACCAAATTAATAGCGTATTAATTCGTCCTCACTAGGATATAAAATTAACAGAAATAATTTTAAACTAGAAATAGTATAGATAGTGAAATACACAGATAAACATTTAATTTCAGATAAACATTTAAAGTATTCCACAATGACAGTTTCATACTTGGAGAGATGTCACAACAACAAAATGCTCATCAACACAGTCTCAAAGGGTTCTCTAACACAGACACCCAAATCAACTCGTGAGTCAAAACTCACTCAAACATGTGCCAAAATACACAACACAACACATTATCATGCATGGCAATGTAATGAAATGCAATAACACAATTACGGGTGTTATAATTCTCTCCTCCTTAAGAGAAGTTTGTCCCCAAACTTACGCCGTCTCCTAGCATGACTTCTCCCACATGCTTCCCAACACTTGTCTTTTTGTTCACAATTTTCATCTCTCGACTACGATGTTACAACTCGTGAGGAAAATAAATCCTCAAGTTTGTAAGGAGATTAACTCATCCGAATTCCGTCTATATCCACTTAAAGTGTCAAATTGAACACACGCAACCAATCAACATTTCTTCCGAGTAAGAATATCAAGATTCAAGTAGAACACGCTCATTTTTTTTCTGATAATAGATTACACCACAATGTCCCATACTCATTCTACAGTACTTTTTCTGAAACCGCAAACTTCATTACACAACCTGAGAAGATGAGTAATCTCTCCTCACTTTTCTTTCTTTCCGACCTATAGTCATTTACAATCGTCTCGGACCGTTCAGTAATTTCTTCTAATCCCATATCTCGAACGGAACTAGCATTGAGTACGAACATCCGTACATACTGCATTAATACATTGCTTCTTCAACCAATTGTTTGATACCTTCAGAATTCAATCCCTTATCTTTTCCACCCATGAAACCTTTGCATAATACTTACACGCGCAAACTTCTTTCTATTTCTCACCATATGCCAACGCTTCCCTTCCAAGCTATTCCACAACGGTAACCCTTGATATCCATAACTATCATTGTGTCGCCTCTTTTTCTTTCGACTTCATCAACCAACTCATCAATATTTTTCCCATTCATTCAATATTCTGGATCCCAACTGCAAATCTTTGCTATAACCAACCTTCTACAACCAACACCCTATTTACTCGAGCAAAGTCAAAATATCGTAACATCTTATCCTCTAATTACCCTTCCACTTGAACAAGCCATCATTTTACAAACAAAGAACGATAAGAATTTATTCTCAAATGTTTACTAAAATAAATACGTTTTCTTCCTTTTGTTTTAAAACAAACTTCTCAAATTTCTCGTAAGCTTTTCTTCTATATCACCTCACTACCATTCCAACAACGTCAATCGTAACAACCACCACTGTTAATAGAACTTGATTCACCCATTACTCAAAACTCCCCGTAATTCCTTCAACCCATGCTCTTCCTTATAACATATTCAAGATTACAATACGATCTTTGATATTTTGTCCTTCTTATCGGTGACAATTCGAATCCGTCCTAGTCATGTCTAAGCTGTTTCCCCTTCTATCAAGGACCGTTACATCAATCGTAATACCTCTGTTCATTTTTATCTCATAACTCATGGAAATCATTCTCGACTAATCTTATCCCATCTTTCAAATTCATCCATCTAAACTAAATACCGATATAGCTATAATAATCTCACAATCTCTAGTCATTCCCTCTACTAAAATCACCATCAAACGCCACCCCTGTTCTTCTCAATTCTTTATAAGTATCTCATAGCCAATTTGTTTGCTTAAAAAAAAAACAAAACTTTTATTTCAAATCCACTTCCAGTAGCGATTTTGATCATTACCAAAAATGTTTTAAAAGTTCAAAACTTGTGTTCTTTAGACAACAGCTCTGTATTACAGCTAACCATTTCATTCTCCATTCCTCCCTGAACCAACTCCTCACATAAACTAGCCTCCATTATCGAAATCCCAATAGTCACTTCCTAGTCTCTTTCCCATCATTCTCATTTCCTCATCAGTCCTTTTCTAACATTAACCCCAATATTCCGTCGGTAACTTTCTAACAAGACATTTACCCTCAATCAAGGCCATTACAGTCTCTTACCTGATTTGACAACTTTCCTTCGCATCCATTCTTGTTCTATATCTTTCTACCAATTATTGCCTTCACAGCATCGTACAAAATAAAGTTTTTATACACATTTTTTTTTTTCTTCTTTAAAACAAATTCATTTAACCATAGTCGAGATCATAATTCAGTTCACGTACCACCAGCGTCCATTATACTCATGTCGTTCACTTACTCATCAAGTACCATCTTTCCAATTCATACATTCACGTCCTTAAAAATAGCCTTTTTCGTCCTATTTTCCATAGAACTTGTTAAACACATTATCGATCAACATCTTCTACTTATTACTTCGTCGATCCATTCACTTCCTGAAATGTATTCTCAATTCAATATCCACATACCACATCAACGCCTCAAGTGACAACGTGACAATTGTCCCACTACGCACCACTTGCCTTGTCTCTAACCAATCTCATAAATTGTTAAACTTCTTGTCTCACATATTCATTCCTTTGCTCTCTTCATCGTGTTAAAGGTTAAAACTCCAAATAATATTTACATACACTTTTCTCATTCTCATTCACTACTACTCCACTAATATTAAATCTACGTTCACGCGAAACTCAGATCTACTTGGGAACATCACCAGAGTTAGGTCTGCACCTCACCCATCACAAGTCACGCCTAGATTGAGCTGTTGGCTCTTGATATGAGCTCAGTGTCCGTGCACCCAATAGTTCTATCAATTCTACATTCAATCTAAATCTTGAAATTCACACAAAAAATTCCATACTTTAACCTTAACCCTTTTTTTTCCCCGTTCGTTCTGGTACCATCTTACTTCCAAGACCAATTGACGTCGCATAACTCATCAAATCTTCGATTGTATTCTCATTGTGGCTATTCCCAAACACATATCGACCGCTCATCGGAAAAATTGTCTCACAACCCAGAGATAATAGATTCAGTTGAGAGATTCCTCAACATCCCACAATACTGACCATAAGATAGGTTGAAAGATTCCTCAACCGTCCAATACCCCAATACCGTATTCAACTCCCAATACTTACCGTAGTATAGGTTGAGAGATTCCTTAACCGTCTGATACCCACTGTAAGATAGGCTGAGTGATTCCTCAACCATCCCATACTTCAATACCGTAAGGTAAGTTGCGAGATTCCTCAACTATACACCATACACAAAAATATCTATATATACACATACTTCCTGACGCTTGCTATTCAATCAATTTTACCGTCGTCCCCGATATACTCATGTCACAATCTCATATATTCACGTCACAATTGTTAAACAAATTTCGAAAGGTTAACTTCCCACAATCACTCGCACTACCTGTATACGGAAGGTACTTCTCTCAACATGTGAACCACCATCAAACTTCTTTTATTGTTTACCATCCGAATTCCATCTCCACCTTGTACTCAAAGAAAACTCGTTCCCATCAATTTTGAAAATTAAATGGTTACCAAGATGATATCATCTATCACCTTCGGCAACTCTACAGTGTCTACGGTATATACAGTAATCTTACCATCATCCAATCCCACTTCATCCCATCTCATCTCATATCATTTATGAAACTATTCTATAATTGTTTGGTGCCAGTAGTGCATTGATATATCGAACTTCAACTGGTGGAGCCTGAACATTCATCTGATCTTGTTCACTTATGACTTGAACAAAATTTTCCCACCATATTCACTATCTGATCCGTACACGAATATAGTTACAACTCTCTTATTGACTCAGTCATAATGTTATCACGTATTCACTCGGTTGAGTACAATGCATAAAGATGATGCATGCCATGTCACAAGATATATATGTGTACAGTTCATCGTCATAATCAACAGATGCTAACATATGGGCGTTTCTACAATGATAACAATATTATCGCTACGATTACCCACTCCAATCGACGACACTCAGCATATAACGTCACTCGTTCCCAAGGCTCTAAACCTATAGCTCTGATACCACTAAATGTCACAGCCCAATCCAATAATAGCAGAATCGGAGCCCGTGGCAGCCACCGAGGGTAAACCAATTCATTAACATTCCCAAAAATTAGTTTGAAGAACACACACAATGGAACAAAACAAAACATTTTCAAATACAGCAGTCCAGTTGACTGCATCAGCAATCCAGTTGACTGATATTGGTCCAGTAGAAACTTTGAATTTAGAACATAATCCAGTCGATTGTTTTCTAGGTCCAGTCGACTGGGGCTTCAAATATTCAGTCGACTGGCTCAGTTCGGTCGACTGAAGTCCAGCCTGGGTAAAATATCTGAATTGAAAACACGATCTAGTCGACTGTGTCGGGCACCCAGTCGACTGATCCTCTATAAAAAAAATGCAGTGAGTTACAGAAAACGAGGCTGCAGTTGATTGCTTTCTTAACCAGTCGACTGGTTTATGGCAGCATCACACATTCTGTAGAAATTCTAAGTTTAAAAGCTAGTGAAAGCACCCAAGGTTTAAACACACACACCAAACTCATTCTAAAGTGATCCCAACTAGATTAAAACATTGTTAAAACATAATTACATGAGATTACAATCTATTACAACATTATTAACTTGTTCAATGATTCCAAGTTAATATAACTTAAAACAACCAAATTCTTATTACAACATTCCTACTGTCCCAAAATTACAAGACTAACATACAGGTTACCTTCTAAGTGAACTCCCAAACCCACGTGCTCACTTCTATAATTCCTTGCCAGTATTAATACCTGCAATGGTTATTTGAATAACCACACATAATCGATTTGTTTAAGCTAACGCTTAGTAAATAAAACAACAAATGCACATGAATGACAAACATGCTCGCATTCACATCTCTACATTTCATGCTAGTTGCCGAAGACTCACGTGCTTGTTCCATACTCCCAATCTGTGACTCCTCGCCAATAAGTCCACGTGAAAGGATAAGACCCACGATTCTTCTCTTCAATTATGCGACCTTAATGCCTATATCGGCTCCACAAAATGGCTTAGTGACCACGTGCTCCTTCTGACCCAAATAAGCAACTCAACATGCTCAAATATATATCACCATGCTCTCGGTAATTCAAACATTTCACCATGCTATTGAGCCTACTAATCAATATAATCGCCCAATATGAACTACATAATATATCTCTATGAATTAACACATGCCATTCGAACATAACATGAATGCACTCCAAGCAATCATTCCATAATAAAAAGTTGAATCACTCACCTCTGAATAACGCTCTTAAACTACGATCAAAGGAAAACCTATGCACAAAGAACATGCAGAAAAGCTTCTAGTATAATTTCTATGGATCAAAAGTCCGATTATCAACTTTTATGGAAAATTCTAGAAAATAACTTTTCAGAAAACTTAGCCAAACATGGCCTAATAGGTATCAAAACGAAGTTCTTACCTCGTAGAGTTTGAATATGAAATTTGGTGAAAAACTAGCAGAGGAACGGGGGTCGTTTGGCGTCGCAAAGTTCTAAGATCCTAAATCACCTTTTGGCCTCCTCTTCAAACTTAGGTTAGAAGCTTTGGAAAATATCTCAAGTCATCTCTATCTATATATAGGCAAAACTTTCAAAAATTGCGTTTACCTCCCCACGAGTTTTCAAAACTCCTAATTTGTCTCTGAAACTTTCTACACAGCTAATTCACAGCTTTACAAGTGAAACCTCAAAATTATAAAAGTTTCTGACTTAGTTCCGTTTGGTTGCTAAAACATGAATTTCTACATAACGTTTTCGAAGTTGTTAATTAGCCTACCAAATTAATAGCGTATTAATTCGTCCTCACCAGGATAGTAAAATTAGCAACAGAAATAAATCTAAACTAGAAATAATACAGATATTGAAATACACAGATAAATATTTAATTTCAGATAAACATTTAAAGTATTCCACAATGACCGTCTCATACTCGGAGAGACGTCACAATAACAAAATGCTCATTAACACAGTCTCAAAGGGTTCTTTAACACTGACACCCAAAACAACTCGTAAGTCAAAATGTAACACCCTGTATTTTATTTTTATTAATAAATAAATACTGCATTTCATTTCCATGAGTATTTGATTTAATTTCTCTTTGTATTATATATCTGGGGTCAAACTGTAATTTAATAAATACAGAAAAATATTTTCTATGGTTTCAAAATCAATATCTATATTTTTGTACAACCCGGAATTTATTCTTTCGTTAATTTTATTTTTTGTATTTTTATTTTACCCGTAAAATACCAGTTTTATGTTTCAATCTGCGTCTATACCGCGACTTGGGTGTGGGAGCATGTGAGCTCAACCACACCCTGCGATTTCCATGGCTTTCTTGGAGCCCAAAACTGTGGATATATATATATATATATACGTTGGTTTCTCTCTCTCTTTCTCACAGTCTCTCATCTCTCACTCTCAAACTCTCTCAATTCTCTCAAATTCTCTCAATCACTCTCTTGCTCTCTCAAGATCACACACACACACAACACATACAGATTATACATATACACTTACATACCTACATAGTGTCATATATTCATACATAATCAAGAACGGGGGAGTATAAATTCTTAAAGGCGGATATTGCGGCAGAATTCTCGGTCTCAAATTCTTTGTACTAGCACCCTCAGTAAGTATTATAAACTTACTCGCCATGTTTATATACATATATTTTAGTATATATAAGTGTGTATATGTGTATATATATATGTATTTCACCATTGAAGCTTTGAATTAGAGTTTTACAAAACTCAACCAAAATCAATTGATTTTGGAAGATCTTAGTCCCAATAAGCTGTGGTTCGAATCCTACACAGTAATTCATCCGTATCGCGACGTACCATTGATTTAAAATTTTGACACCCTTACTTTAATTGCGAATATCTAGAGATATGATCCGTAATTGTTTAAATTGATTGCGTATTCTTAATCTACGCAGAAAACTGAAGAGATCCATATATTACATGTATCGTTTGAATCAGAATTTGAAAATGGGTATAAATTCAGTTTAAAACCAGAAACAGGGGAAAAACGAGGAAGATGATGAAACTGCAAGAACTCGCGCGCGCGACCCGCTCACGCGAGGTTCGCTCGCGCGGCCCGCTCGCGCGAACCATTCCCCCATTCGCGCGCGCGACCCACTCGCGCGACCAGTGCTACGTCTTCGCTCGCGCGACCTGCTCGCGCGACCACCCATCCCCCTTCGCGCGCGAGACCCTCTCGCGCGACCCGGGGCAGTTTGAGCAGTTTTTGTATTTCTTTATAAGGGACTATTTGGAAAAGGTTTTGAAAGTTTTTAAAGAACTATTTGACAGATATACTATTTTAAAGGCTCACTATTAGGAATTGAACTTATAAGAACGTTTCAGACTGAGATTTATGTTGAACGAATATTCAGCTTTGAGATAAATAACTGTTACTGCAAAACTGTGAACATTGACATACATATTAGGGTCGAGGTTATGTCAACATGCATGTGTGTGAGAGAGCATGAAAAGAGTAAATAGTGGCGGTTTGGTATTGGAGTACAACTTAGATATCGATCGGATATTATTCCTGGTATCTAAGGCGCTCGTTTCGGATATCGATCAGATATTATTCCTGGTATCCGAAGCGATGGTATTGAGTTACGGCTTAGATATCGATCGGATATTATTCCTGGTATCTAGGGCGCTCGTTTCGGATATCGATTAGATATTATTCCTGGTATCCGAAGCGATGGTATTGAGTTACGGCTTAGATATCGATCGGATATTATTCCTGGTATCTAGGGCGCTCGTTTCGGATATCGATCGGATATTATTCCTGGTATCCGAAACGATGGTATTGAGTTCGGCTTAGATATCGATCGGATATTATTCTTGGTATCTGAAGCGTTGGTATGGTGTGCTGTTTTGGATATCGATCGGATAGTATTCCTGGTATCTGAGGTAATGGTTTTGTTGAATCGAGTTTGTTGAGAGAAAAGAGTCAGAAAGATGAGATATTACACTGTTTATGCACGGTCGCATATTTACGACTTGCTTTTTTTCCCCGTTATTATGTTGGACTTGGAACCTTGAATCTATTGCTTTTAAAGTTAAATTGCACCGCTGTTTATTTGCTTATATATACATTGCGAGCACTTGTTTATTTTGCTCACCAGCTTGCATAAGCTGACGGCGTTGATGCGTCCTGGACTGTATGTCCAGATTTTCAGGGTCTGGAGCAACCATGGTACTTCGACTATGCTAGTTAGAGGCAGGGGACTTTCCCAGAGGCTGCTTTATATTTCCTATGTCTTTTTAATTTGGGTTGTAATAAACTAGTTTTAGACATTTGAATAAGGCGTTTTGTGCCTAAGTTTATGGCTGCTGTAATAACTAGTAAGTTTTAATTTTGGAGCTTATGTTTTATTAGTAACCTTTCTTTAGAAATGTTGTTTAAGTTATTTGTTGCAGGGACAATTGATCATACTCACTTGTCACGACCTACGAGTCCATAAAGGAAATTAAATGCTTTCCTGTATTATGCTACGTCGGGGCGTGACAGGTTTTTTTGGTATCAGAGCCAAGTTATGGCTCGACTAATTGTCCAAGACACCTAGGATCTCCCGTTAAGATAGAATTAAGATAAGATAGTTCAACTTTATTCCGTGTTTAGTCGCTTTCTATCGTTTAAAATTTTCCTTCTTCTCGAGAGATTGACCGAATTCTTGTTGATCAATGGATAGGTACCGTTCTCTCGATTATATGGCTGGAAGAAATCTCAAGAATCGTCCCGCTATTGAAGATGCACCCCCGGTAATAGATCCAACCGGAATGTTTGAGGCTTTTGTAAGAAGATTGGAGAGGGTTAGTGATCAGAATGCGAGGAACAATAATCAGAATGGGAATCATAACGGGAATGGGAGGCAAGCCCACCAGACTGGAGACAAGCTTCTCAAGGAGTTTCGTGCTCTGCGATCCGAGTATTAGTATTTTGCAGGGACTGATGAACCCTGGCAAGCGGAACAGTGGCTACGCCAGATGGAGCGTATCTTTGAGACCATAGAGTGCACTGATCTGGAGAAGAAGCGTCTGGTTATCTTTCAGCTATCTTTCAGCTATCTTATGCAGCGGCTGATTGGTGGGATGCTGAAAAGGAGACCATAGGGGAAGAAGCTGCAAGGAGAATGCCGTTGGTGGTGTTCAAAGAAAGGTTTCTCGAGAAGTATTTTCCTGAAGAATAGAAGGACAAGAGAGAGAAAGAGTTTATGGAATTGACTCAAGGAAATATGGCTGTCCGTGAGTACACTACTCGGTTTGAACGGTTGTCTCGCTTTGCTCCACATATGGTGGACACACCCCAGAGGAAAATCAAGAAGTATCACCGGGGTCTCAACTTGTCTCTCCGACATCTGACTATGGGGCATCTGGGCCAGTCATTTGAAGCTCTGGTAAGATTGGCTACGGGGTTAGAGAATGATGGTTGTCAGAATTCGAAGCCATTTGGAAATCGACCTCCGCAGAAGGGTTATTCTGGACAGAAATCAGGGTACCCTCAGGGACAGAAAAGGACCTGGGATGGAGGGAAGAAACCTCAACAGGCACAAGCAGTACAACAGTATCTGCCTTGAGCAACAGGAGGGAACAACAACAATAACTGCTTCAATTGTGGTAATCCCGGTCACCGAGCTAAAGATTGCAGAGTAATTAGGCGTGCTGATCGTCCGGGAGTTGTGTGCTATAATTGTGGCATGCCAGGTCACATAAGTCCGGAATGCAAGGCTCCTAGGAGAGGCAATTACGATCAGTAAGGACAAGCCCACCTGAATGCTGTTATCCCCGAGGCTGCTGGTTATGAAGAAATAGGGTACGAAGGAGGTACTTATGATGAGGGACTGCCTGAGCAACAGACAGTGGAAGGTACTCTAACCTTGTTTAACTCTCATGTTAAAGTTTTATTTGACACGGGTGCTACACATTCCTTTATATCTGTTAAGATTGTTCAGAAGTTGGGAATAGTACCGCAACGGTTAGATGAAGCTCTGAGTGCTGCCTCACCCTTAGCAACCATCGTCAAGTTATTACATGTATGTAAGGATTGTCCTCTACGGTTAGGAGACCGTGAACTTTTGGCAAGATTGGTGGTTCTATCGATGAAGGAGTTCGATATAATCCTGGGAATGGATTGGCTCGAGAAGAATGATGCAAAGTTGGATTGTGCAAGGAAGAGGATCACATTTGCGGACAATGGGAATCGACTCTTCGATTTCCAATGTAACCCTTTGGGTGATATGTTCCTCACTAGATGCCTAGCAAACATTGAGGTTGTCAGTGCAGAGGTGACGGTGTCATCAATACCGGTGATCAAAGAGTTCGAGGAAGTATTCCGAGATATTTTTGGATTACCACCTGAGAGGGACATAGAATTCTGTGTGGAACTGGTACCAGGCACTCGACCTATAACCAAGGTTCCCTACAAGATGGCCCCAACTGAGTTATTGGAGCTGAAGGAACAAGTTCAAGAACTTGAGAAGTTGGGTTTTGTTCGTCCAAGTACTTCACCCTGGGGAGCACCAGTGTTATTTGTGAAGAAGAAGGATGAGACAATGCGGTTGTGTATTGACTACCGGGAATTGAATAAGGTTACTATTAAGAATAAGTATCCTTTACCTCAGATAGACGATCTGTTTGATCAGTTACAAGGAGCCACGACCTTTTCTAAGATTGATCTACGGTCAGGGTATCACCAGTTGAGGGTGCGGAAGGAAGACATACCTAAAACTGCTTTCAGGACGAGGTACGGACACTATGAGTTCTTAGTGATGCCGTTTGGGATGATGAATGCTCCGGCTGTGTTTATGGACTTGATGAACAGAGTATTCAAGCCCTATTTGGATCAATTCGTTATTGTCTTTATTGATGATATTTTGATCTATTCCAAGTCAGACGAAGAGCATGAGCAACATCTACGGATCGCGTTGCAGACTCTCAAAGATCACCGCCTATATGCTAAATTTAGCAAGTGTGAATTCTGGCTTCAAGAAGTTAAGTTCCTCGGGCATGTGATCTCACAACAAGGAATCGCAGTTGACTCCTCAAAGACCGATGCTGTGGCGAATTGGACTCGGCCGACCAATGCTACAGAAGTCAGAAGTTTTCTGGGACTAGCTGGTTACTATCGGAGATTTGTAGAGGGTTTCTCAAAGATAGTAGCCCATTAATTGGTTTGACTAAGAAAGATTTGAAGTTTGAATGGGCTGATAAGCATGAACGCGCTTTTCTAGAATTGAAAGAGAGATTGACAACAACGCCAGTGCTTGCGATACCAAAGGATGGTGAGAAGTTCACTATTTTTAGTGATGCCTCGTATCAAGGATTGGGATGTGTCCTTATGCAAGACGGAAAGGTTATCGCATGTGGTTCACGACAGTTGAAGCCGAATGAATTGAATTACCCAACTCATGATTTAGAGCTGGCAGTCATTGTGTTTGCGCTCAAGATCTGGAGACACTACCTCTATGGGGAGAAGTTTGATTTGTTCTCGGACCACAAGAGCCTCAAGTATTTGTTTACTCAGAAAGAGCTGAACATGAGACAACGTCGGTGGATGGAGCTGATTAAGGACTACAACTTCACATTAGAGTACCACCTTGGTAAGGCTAATATAGTCGCTGATGCCCTAAGTCGAAAACCTCAAAGAATGATTGCTTTATTGATGATGAGGGAATGGAAAGCTTTAGAGACAATCGTAGAATTTGATATGCAGATTTCTGAGGGAAGTGTCGGGCAACACTTTGGATGCCTCATGGTACAACCAACACTTGTGAGTCGAATCATCGCAGCCCAGAAGGAAGATGAGAAATTTCAAGTATGGTTCGCCAAGATGTCAGAAAAGGACCCTACAGAATGGAAGGTTGGGACTGATGGAGGATACCGATGTCGAGACAGATTGTGTGTGCCAGATTTAGGAGATTTGAGAAAAGATATTCTTGAAGAAGCACATAAATCAAGACTGACAGTACACCCAGGAGGGACAAAGATGTATAAGGATTTGAAGAGAAACTTCTGGTGGGAAGGGATGAAACGAGAAGTAGTCGAGTTTGTGTCTAAATGTTTGACTTGTCAACAAGTGAAGGCCGAACATCAGAGACCCTCAGGATTGTTGCAACCCTTACCTGTTCCAGGATGGAAGTGGGAACACATAACTATGGATTTCGTGGTTGGATTACCTCGGTCACAACAGAACCATGACGCAATTTGGGTAATTATGGATCATTTGACGAAGTCTGCACACTATATCGCGTACAATATGACTTATCCAGTAGAAAGGATGAGTCGAATGTACCTACAGCAAGTGGTGCGACTGCATGGTGCGCCTGTGTCGATTGTATCAGACCACGATGCACATTTTACCTCGGGATTTTGGGAAAGTCTGCAGAAAGCTATGGGGACTTCGCTCAAGATGAGTACTGCTTTCCATCCTCAGACTGATGGACAAACCGAGCGTGTTAATCAGATTATGGAAGATATGCTCAGAGCTTGTGCAATTGACTTTGAAGAGTCTTGGGAGACACACTTACAGTTGGTCGAATTTGCGTATAACAACAGTTATCACTCGAGTATTGGGATGGCACCGTTTGAAGCCTTGTACGGACGGCCATGTCGATCTCCGTTGTGTTGGGCTGAAGTGGGAGATACAGAACTGCTGGGACCAGATTTGGTGAGAGAAACCAATGAGAAGATTTCACTGGTCAGGGAAAAGATGAAAACTGCACAGAGTAGACACAAGAGTTATGCGGATCGACGTCGAAAGGATTTGGAGTTCAGTGTCGGAGATCATGTACTCCTTAAAGTTTCACCTATTCGGGGAGTAGTACGTTTTGGTCAGAAAAGAGGGAAGTTGGCACCTCGTTTCATCGGACCATTCGAGGTTTTGGAGCGTGTTGGGAAAGTGGCTTATCGGCTCGCGTTGCCACCAAAGATGTCTGGTGTTCATAATGTATTCCATGTCAGTATGTTAAGGAAATACATACGGGATCCTTCACATGTGGTTAATTTTGATGATATAGAGACGAGTCAGAATGTTGTCTACAAGGATAGACCTATGAGGATTCTTGACCAGAGTATCAACAGGCTGAGAAAAAGGGACGTTTCTTTGGTTAAGGTTCAGTGGAGGCATCATGACGAGGGAGAAGCGTCGTGGGAGTTAGAGTCAGACATGAGGACTAGATACCCCGAGTTGTTTCACGATTAGTTAGCTCAGATTTCGGGGCGAAATCTCTGTTAAGGTGGGTAGAGTGTAACACCCTGTATTTTATTTTCATTAATAAATAAATACTGCATGTCATTTCCATGAGTATTTGCTTTAATTTCTCTTTGTATTATATATCTGGGGTCAAACTATAATTTCATAAATACAGAAAAATATTTTCTAGGGTTTCAAAATCAATATCTATATTTTTGTACAATCCAGAATTTATTCTTTCGCTAATTTTATTTTCTGTTTTTTTATTTTACCCGTAAAATACCAGTCTTATGTTTCAATCTGCGTCTATACCGCGATTTGGGTGTGGGAGCACGTGAGCTCAACCACACCCTGCGATTTCCATGGTTTTCTTGGAGCCCAAAACTGTGGATTTATATACATACGTTGGTTTCTCTCTCTCTTTCTCACAATCTCTCATCTCTCACTCTCAAACTCTCTCAATTCTCTCAAATTCTCTCAATCACTCTCTTGCTCTCTCAAGATCACACACACACAACACATACAGATTATACATATACACTTATATACCTACATAGTGTCATATATTCATACATAATCAAGAACGGGGGAGTATAAATTCTTAAAGGCGGATATTGCGGCGGAATTCTCGGTCTCAAATTCTTTGTACTAGCACCCTCAGTGAGTATTATAAACTCACTCGCCATGTTTATATACATATATTTTAGTATATATAAGTGTGTATATGTGTATATATATGTATTTCACCATTGAAGCTTTGAATTGGAGTTTTACAAAACTCAACCAAAATCAATTCCGTGAATTGATTTTGGAAGATCTTAGTCCCAATAAGCTATGGTTCGAATCCTACGCAGTAATTCATCCGTATCGCGACGTACCGTTGATTTAAAGTTTTGACACCCTTACTTTAATTGAGAATATCTAGAGATATGATCCGTAATTGTTTAAATTGATTGCGTATTCTTAATCTACGCGAAAAACTAAAGAGATCCATATATTACATGTATCGTTTGAATCAGAATTTGAAAATGGGTATAAATTCAGATTAAAACCAGAAACAGGGGAAAAACGAGGAAGATGATGAAACTGCAAGAACTCGCGCGCGCGACCCGTTCGCGCGAGGTTCGTTCGCGCGAACCATTCTCCCATTCGCGCGCGCGACCCGCTCGCACGACCAGTGCTACACCTTCGCTCGCGCGACCACCCATCACCCTTCGCGCGCGCGACCCGGGGCAGTTTGAGCAGTTTTTGTATTTCGTTATAAGGGACTATTTGGAAAAGGTTTTGAAAGTTTTTAAAGAACTGTTTGACAGATATACTGTTTTAAAGGCTCACTATTAGGAATTGAACTTATAAGAACGTTTCAGACTGAGATTTATGTTGAACGAATATTCAGCTTTGAGATAAATAACTGTTACTGCAAAACTGTGACCATTGACATACATAATAGGGTCGAGGTTGTGTCAACATGCATGTGTGTGAGAAAGCATGAAAAGAGTAAAGAGTGGCGGTCTGGTATTGGAGTACGGCTTAGATATCGATCAGATATTATTCCTGGTATCTAAGGCGCTCGTTTCGGATATCGATCGGATATTATTCCTGGTATCCGAAGCGATGGTATTGAGTTACGGCTTAGATATCGATCAGATATTATTCCTGGTATCTAGGGCGCTCGTTTCGGATATCGATCGGATATTATTCCTGGTATCCGAAGCGATGGTATTAAGTTACGGCTTAGATATCGATCAGATATTATTCCTGGTATCTAGGGCGCTCGTTTCGGATATCGATCGGATATTATTCCTGGTATCCGAAACGATGGTATTGAGTTCGGCTTAGATATCGATCGGATATTATTCCTGGTATCTAAAGCGTTGGTATGGTGTGCTATTTTGGATATCGATCGGATAGTATTCCTGGTATCTGGGGTAATGGTTTTGTTGAATCGAGTTTGTTGAGAGAAAAGAGTCAGAAAGATGAGATATTACATTGTTCATGCACGGTCGCATATTTACGGCTTACTTTTTTTCCCCGTTACTTATGTTGGAATTGGAACCTTGAATCTATTGCTTTTAAAGTTAAATTGCACCGCTGTTTATTTGCTTATATATACATTGCGAGCACTTGTTTATTTTGCTCACCAGCTTGCATAAGCTGACGGCGTTGATGAGTCCTGGACTGTATGTCCAGATTTTCAGGGTCTGGAGCAGCCAGGGTACTTCGACTATGCTAGTTAGAGGCAGGGGACTTTCCCAGAGGCTGCTTTATATTTCCTATGTCTTTTTAATTTGGGTTGTAATAAACTAGTTTTAGACATTTGAATAAGGCGTTTTGTGCCTAAGTTTATGACTGCTGTAATAGTTAGTAAGTTTTAATTTTGGAGCTTATGTTTTATTAGTAACCTTTCTTTAGAAATGCTGTTTAAGTTATTTGTTGCAGGGACAATTGGTCATACTCACTTGTCACGACCTACGAGTCCATATAGGAAATTAAATGCCTTCCTGTATTATGCTACGTCGGGGCGTGACACAAAATTCACTCAAATATGTGCCAAAATGCACAGCACATCACATTATCATGCATGCCAATGTAATGAAATGCAATAAAATAATTACGGGTGTTATATCTCTTTCTTTAGGATAAGCTCACTGACATCATCTATGTGCATAAATTTCGGATTAAGGTATGTAGTACACGGGCATCTTATCCTATCCGATTTATCTACAGATGCGCGTGCAAACTCAATGAATTCTTCAACCCCCTTCACATACTTAGGGGAAATATCTACCCCGAATCTGCATCCAACTCTTATCCATACCTATCTACCTATCATTAGAAGTTAGACAA